>CM065739.1:55220907-55228407 GCA_033310375.1 Conus canariensis
ATGTGATATCGCACGTAAGCATGGAAAAAATATTTTGCAAGAAGGGGTGTACAACAATGTTTTACTTTTGACAGCAGGAGTTTTTTTTTTTTAACTGTTTGACAAACCTTTCGCACCTAGCAGATCACAGTAAATCATTGTCAATAACAACTCCAAACACTTCAAGCGGAGAACGGGGAAGTTTTAAATCGTTTTTGTCCAGCAGTTTTTGTCATGTACTTTGTTTTATTATGGTTCAATCTCATTAGGTTTAAAATTGAACATTCGATTAGCTGATCATCCCTTTTTTGCTGGACAGAAGGTACAGCTTCAACCTTAGAATGACTGGTATGAACGTTTGTGTCAACTGCAAACAAGCCACAGAGAGATTGTAATAATAAAGATAAGTTTATATTTATTGAGAACAGAAAAGGCCCAAGGACAGGGCCTTGAGGGACACCATATTTGACCTGCAAAAATGATTTACGCCCATTATAATGAACAACTTCAGATCTAATATTTGATTATGATGACTTGAGTTTTAAGATATCATGTGACAAATCATATATAATCTCAGGCTTTTTTTAAGAAGCCATGTACGGTCAGTTACATAGAAGGCCTGTGCAAAGTCCGCACACACAGCACCAGTAATATTGCCATCATTTAAAGAGCCATTCGTTTATTTGCCTCTCTGTCTGTCTGTCTAGCCTGTCTCTGTCTGTCTCTCTGTCTACCAGTTTATCTACCTGTATATTTATATTGATTTAGATGGATTGATAAATGGACAGACAGACAGATGGACAGGCTAATTGATAGATATTATATCAAAATAGACAGATAAACCCCATTTTCTTTATACTCTCCACGTGAAAGGTTCAATCTGCCACGCGCAATACATCTTTATCTCTCCTGTTTTCTTTATACACCTCATGTAAAAGGTTAAAAGATTCAGTCTGCTACGCAATACATCTTTATACATATCCTGCTGTCTTTACACAGCCCTTGTAAAAGGTTCTGTCTGCAACGAGCAATGCATATTTTTCTTATTCTGTTTTCTTCATACACTCTATGTAGAAGGTTCAGTCTGCAACGAGCGATGCACTTTTTTTTTTATTCTGTTTTCTTTATACACAATATGTAAATGGTTCAGTCTGCAACGAGCAATGCATCTTTTTCTTAATTTTTTTTTTTCCTATACTCTGTGTAAAAGGTTCAGTCTGCAACGAGCAATGCATCTTTTTTCTGTTTTGTGTATTCACTCTATGTAAAAGGTTCAGTCTGCAACGAGCAATGCATCTTTTTTCTGTTTTCTGTATTCACTCTATGTAAAAGGTTCAGTCTGCAACGAGCAATGCATCTTTTTTCTGTTTTCTGTATTCACTCTATGTAAAAGGTTCAGTCTGCAACGAGCAATGCATCTTTTTTCTGTTTTCTGTATTCACTCTATGTAAAAGGTTCAGTCTGCTTCGAGCAATACATTTTTATCTTTCCTGTGTTCTTTATACCCTTAATGTGAAAGATTCAGTCTGCTACACGCAATACATCTATATCTATCCTGCTTCATCTTTGTACTCCATGCTAAGGGTTCAGGCTATTACCTGCAGTAGATCTCTATCACTTTGAAGGGTTCAGGCTATTACCTGCAGTAGATCTCTATCCCTTTGTTTGTTTGTTTGGTTGCTTGTTTGCTTTTTTCACACACTCTGTGTCAGAAGTTCAGACTGATACATTCTTCTTCTTCTTCTTCAGCGTTCCAGTATCTGGTAGCGTGTGAATTCGTTTTACCCTGTTGGGATACTCACACTATACTCGAGAGTATAGTCAGTTCACTCCGACTTCGTTGAGTGCAGAAATTTGTGGGAAGAGGTTGTGGAAAAAGATAGATAAAAGATATGGTAGACAGAAAGGACAGTAGACGACAGTACAGCAAAGGCGGAGACAGAGTTACTGATCAGTTCAGATCAGTTCAGTGGTTTATTTAATGCCTTTTCACACTTATCTAGTACTTGCAAAGCCACATCTGATATGTGCATATTTACAAATGTGAAATATCCTAGTGGTACACAAAGTTGTGATCTTTACAAAAATTTTGCAACCTGTGACTGCGAAATAACCATGGCAATTTCAGCAACACATGAACCATATAAGACAGTACTGACATTATCAAAGTTATTCATCTCAATGCCTTTTTCCTGATAGAGCGAGGTCAATACCGAGTATTCAAACAAAAAATGACGCACAGAAATGTTTTCTCTGCAGACACAAGTAATACCGTGAGAATATTTAGTGTTCCAAGTATTCAGCCTTAATTTATGAATTACTCTAACAATGTGCCTTAGGCACAATGGTAAAGTAGCCATGTTTTGACTAAAATTCTGCTTATGTATATACTTTTCCATAATTTGGATTAATTCACAAGAGGACAAATCTATGGGATTTTTTGATAAATTTCCAGCATTTCTATTTGCTCCTTCTTTTGCAAGACTGTCTGCTATTTCATTCCACTTTATGCCACAGTGAGATGGGACCCAACAAAAATCAATTCTTATACCTAGAGTTATGAAACAATGTAGCAAATGTTTTATTTCAAAAAGAAAATCTTTTCTAGCTTTGCAGTCCCAACACTTTAGTGATTGTAAAACAGATTAGGAATCAACACACAGTAAGATTTTATGTAAAGCAATGGGTGTATCATGTATGTACTGAGAGCGAAAGGAAAAGGGGACGTTACTAGCACAGAATGTCCAGAAGGAGGGGGAACTATTTGTACAAAAGACCCCCCGGTATCCCCACGGGGATCAGACTGATACAAGCAATACATCTTTATCTATCCTGCTTTCTTTATTCACTGCATGTGAGAGGACGAGCCGTTACAAGCAGTGTATCTTCACTATACTGTTTTCTTTACATACTGCATGTGAGAGGACGAGCCGCTACAAGCAGTGTATCTTCACTATACTGTTTTCTTTACATACTGCATGTGAGAGGACGAGCCGCTACAAGCAGTGTATCTTCACTTTACTGTTTTCTTTACATACTGCATGTGAGAGGACGAGCCGCTACAAGCAGTGTATCTTCACTATACTGTTTTCTTTACATACTGCATGTGAGAGGACGAGCCGCTACAAGCAGTGTATCCTCACTATACTGTTTTCTTTACATACTGCATGTGAGAGGACGAGCCGCTACAAGCAGTGTATCTTCACTATACTGTTTTCTTTACATACTGCATGTGAGAGGACGAGCCGCTACAAGCAGTGTATCTTCACTATACTGTTTTCTTTACATACTGCATGTGAGAGGACGAGCCGCTACAAGCAGTGTATCTTCACTATACTGTTTTCTTTACATACTGCATGTGAGAGGACGGGCCGCTACAAGCAGTGTATCTTCACTATACTGTTTTCTTTACATACTGCATGTGAGAGGACGAGCCGCTACAAGCAGTGTATCTTCACTATACTGTTTTCTTTACATACTGCATGTTGAGAGGACGAGCCGCTACAAGCAGTGTATCTTCACTATACTGTTTTCTTTACATACTGCATGTGAGAGGACGAGCCGCTACAAGCAGTGTATCTTCACTTTACTGTTTTCTTTACATACTGCATGTGAGAGGACGAGCCGCTACAAGCAGTGTATCTTCACTATACTGTTTTCTTTACATACTGCATGTGAGAGGACGAGCCGCTACAAGCAGTGTATCTTCACTATACTGTTTTCTTTACATACTGCATGTGAGAGGACGAGCCGCTACAAGCAGTGTATCTTCACTTTACTGTTTTCTTTACATACTGCATGTGAGAGGACGAGCCGCCACAAGCAGTGTATCTTCACTTTACTGTTTTCTTTACATACTGCATGTGAGAGGACGAGCCGCTACAAGCAGTGTATCTTCACTTTACTGTTTTCTTTACATACTGCATGTGAGAGGACGAGCCGCTACAAGCAGTGTATCTTCACTACACTGTTTTCTTTACATACTGCATGTGAGAGGACGTACGAGCCGCTACAAGCAGTGTATCTTCACTACACTGTTTTCTTTACATACTGCATGTGAGAGGACGAGCCGCTACAAGCAGTGTATCTTCACTATACTGTTTTCTTTACATACTGCATGTGAGAGGACGAGCCGTTACAAGCAGTGTATCTTCACTATACTGTTTTCTTTATACACTGCATGTGAAAAGGACAGACCGTTACAAGCAGTGTATCTTCACTATACTGTTTTCTTTACATACTGCATGTGAGAGGACGAGCCGTTACAAACAGTGTATCTTCACTATACTGTTTTCTTTATACACTGCATGTGAAAAGGACAGACCGTTACAAGCAGTGTATCTTCACTATACTGTTTTCTTTACACACTGCATGTGAGAGGACGAGCCGTTACAGTGTATCTTCACTATACTGTTTTCTTTACATACTGCATGTGAGAGGACGAGCCGTTACAGTGTATCTTCACTATACTGTTTTCTTTACACACTGCATGTGAAAAGGACAGACCGTTACAAGCAGTGTATCTTCACTATACTGTTTTCTTTACACACTGCATGTGAGAGGTTCACAGAGCCACGAGCAATCCATCTTCCCGTTTATGGGAGACCCCCGTGTACTTTACACCACACACCTGTCCCACGAAAGTGATCCTCAAAGGCCACAGCTGTTGAGCTGCGAGTTTAAGTATGGGGGTTAAGCTATTGTGGCGCACTGGGTAACGTCGCGGTTTGCGGGTTGGGAGATCATTGGTTCGAATCCCATCTGAGGCTTGTATTTGTGGCTGCTGCTTCTTTTTTTTTTTTTTTTTTTCTCACCCCAGCCGTCCGCTAATCAGAGTTATCAAATGTGTAACAGCCCAGTTTCAAAGGTCGAAACCGCACAGTCGTATTTCATCCATTTGATGGATGCAGCTCTACGAGTGTTGCTCAAATTTCCTGACCAACACTGCAGGTGTTTGTATCCTTCAGGCCTGTGTGGTAATTAGAACGGACGGTTTTCCTTTTATACTTTCAGCCCTTGAATACAACATTTCTGTTGTTTGTGTTCAAGGTGCTATGGATTTGAACAAGAAAGGTGCTGATTGTTTCCCCTGCTCTTACCATTCCGACCACATACTGCACATCTAGGGACCACTCACACAACTGTTGATATACACTGAACATTAATAGGAAGGGGGAAGGGGGAGAGTAAGACTGAGCGAAGCAGAAAACGCCTGTTGGTCACGGAGGGGAGGGGGGAGGGGAGGGGGGTGGAGAGTGGTAGGGAAAAAGCCTAAGCCCTCAGATATTTAAAAACAAAAACGTTTTACTGTTAATATCACTTCTTACAAGATGTAGCAATGTTAAACACTTCTAAAAACCTAAACTATCAAGCAATGTTAAACACTTTTAAAAACCTAAACTATCTATACTCACGCACAGAAGAACACAAAGCTTTTATGAATGTCAGCCTCCACGTATTCATAGTACACACACTCTCTCACACTCTGCGTACAGTCTGCTCATATATATGTTTTGAACGTGTATATACTCTAACGTTGGTAGATATCGACTGATCTTAGCTCGTGCCAGTGAATACAACAATAATCAGTGTAAAGTTTGATGACACAAGGATGACAGAACGATGAAGCACAACCCACTCTCCCCTCCGCCCCCTCCCCCTCCCCACCCCCCCCCATCTTACTCGCACCACTGTCGGTCAAGGTCAAGTAGAGTCAGCCCAACCAACCAATCAAAGACGGGACGACCACCAGTGTACCAATGTCTGACAGTGACTGGTCGTTAGAAAAACCGATCCGACCAATAGCAGAAGAGAACGTGAATTCCCTTACATTTATTGCGCGTTTAGCCCATGACCTGTTTCTATGATCTGGTATGTAAAGAGCATACTATAAAATGTGTTGAACAAGAGACCAGATTGTCTATACTTTCGGTTGCTCATCTCTGGTCTCTTGTCGTCATACATATTGGCGTGTGTGTTGTGCCGCGCCATTTTGATTGGGATCGGTAAGCGCTTACAGGGCCGTTTGCATGTCACTTGCAAAGTGAGACGACTGCGGGCGGAGATCTAAACAAGTTTTTAAAGTAACTATCATGGCTCCACCGAACAACGTGGACAAACGAATCGCAAGACAAAACGCCACGCGTTTCGACCTCTTAGGCCTTCTCCAGGCGAGACAAACAGCACTCAGGACAACGAAAAATGAAAATGAAAAAGATAAGGGATTACTCGTTCTTCATTTCCGTTGACCTGAGTGTTGTTTGTCTTGCCTGAGGAAAACCCAAGTGGTCGAAACACGTCGTCGCGTGTTTTGTCTTGTGATTCGTTTTTCCACGTCGGTCGGTGGAGTCAAAAAACTACTTTTTCCGTTCACGTGTTGCAGACGGGGAGGGAGATACAGGGGCCATGTGGATGCTGTTCCGCCGTCACCGGTCAAGGCTGCTGCTGGTGTTGCCAGTGCTGGCCACAGTGTGCTATTTCATGGTCAAGGACGATGGGTTTGAGCAGACAGGTATGTATGTATACTACACGTGAGACTGGGGTGGTGAAGTTGGGTGTGGGGATCAGGGTTAGGGGTTTGGGGTCCGAATGAAGCTTGTTTTGATTATGTGTGTATGTGTGTGTGTGTGTGTGTGTGTGTGTGTGTTGTGTTGTGGTGTGTGTGTGTGTGTGATGATGTCCTACGCAATCTGTCCCGTGCAGTTCTGCCCTGACCTCTTCCCCTTACCCACTCCCTCTCCTCCTCCCACCCTTTTTTTCAGATGGTGCACTGGATTTTTCATCTTCGTGAATGGACTTTCGATGTTACTTTTGATTTTATACCTCAGAATGCTTCAGCTGTGGGTACGTTGCCCCTGAACTCAACAGAGACTTTTGCACATCCCCCCTCCTCCCCCCTCGTCCCCCCCCCCCACCCCCACCCCCCATCGCCACCCGCAGGTATCCAAGTCCAGCCCTGTCACTGTCAAACTGAAAGCATTTGGCGTATTGTGCATGCTGAACCCAAAAACAATTTCAACGACTCGGTGGCTGCGCCGGTCTCCTCCGGAGGGTGGAGTCAAGGTGACCGAGGTCTGTTGTTAACTCCATGTGTGGGATTTTACACTGCGAAAGGATAGATCTGAGTGTGGATGTCAGAATGACAACAACAACAAAATCGCCAAGTAATGCCACCGAGATAGCAGTGAATCTGTGAAAGAAAGGAAGGAAGGAAGGAAAGAAGGAAGGAATGAAGGAAGAGAAAAAAAATAAGAAAGAAAAAAAGAGAAGGAAAGAATGAAAGAGAAAGAAAGAAAGAAAAAAAGAAAGAAAGAAAGGAAGAAAAAGAAAGTAAGAAAGAAGATCAAAAAGTACTAAATGAAGCGACAGTGTCAACAATGACTACCTCGAAGCGCTTTTTTCTTTTCCTTCTACTGAAAACAGAATGCACACGCGTACATGTACATGTCTACCTGCGCATGATTCGCGTGTACGCGCATGCGCGGTGTCAAACATGCACTTAAACAAAAGAACCAGCGACAC
>CM065739.1:55233407-55253407 GCA_033310375.1 Conus canariensis
TACCCATACCACTACTTAAAAAAAAAAGAAAAGAAACCTCTCTGAGAATCTTTGAAACCTCATGATAATGAATCTCAGTTGGGCATTGTCACAGCCTGCTCATAGCGTGGTAGGATGATGGTCTGAGGGTATTCTCATCGGGTGATAGTGAACTTGATGAAGCGAGGAACAATATGGGAACGGGGAGAAGGTTGATGTACAACAGTCTTTTGTTCGTCGTTTAGTCACGAGATGATCGAGTCAGATGACCTGGCTGTGCTCTCTTTTGCTGGTCTATTTCACTTTGTGCAGTCTTGCTCTGTGCATTCCCAAACCCTAGGCGGTGCGGTGTGTGTGTGTGGTGTGTGTGTGTGTGTGTGTGTGTGTGTGTGTGTGTGGATGTGTGTGTGTGTGTGTGTGTGTGTGTGTGTGTGTGAGGGGAGAGAGAGAGAGAGAGAGAGAGAGAATATATGTGTATGTGTGTGTGTGAGAGAGCGAGAGAGAGAAGAGAGAGAGAGAGAGAATGTGTGTGTGTGTGTGTGTGTGTGTGTGTGTGTGTGTGTGTGTGTGTGTGTGTGTGTGTGTTGTATGTCTGTGTGTGTGCTTGTTTGTTTTGTTTTTTTCTGGGGGGGAGAGGTAGCTTCTTCTTGTTTGGGTTTTTTCTTTTTAACAACCCCCCCCCCCCCCCCCCAACACACACACACACACAAGTTTGAATGTTTTAGACATTCTGATCACTCTCACTCATTCAAAACATACTTCGAGTACACTTTAGGTATGCAAGAAAATACAGCAATACACGTATGCACACGGTTCGGTCATCCTCTCCCCTACTGTCACATTCCTCACCCCGGCTTAATTCCCCCTCCCCCCCCCCCCCTCCCCTCGCATCCCACCCACCCACCCCACCCCCACCCACCCCCACCCACCCATTCCTCACTCCGGTTCCAGAACCCTGAACGAACAGTTCAAAGGCAGCGCCATGGCCCGCGACAACATCTCCGCCGCCCTGGCCTGCGACTTTGCGCACGTGTACCAACAGACCCTGCAGTACTACTTCATGGGCTACGGCACCTTCGGCACCCGGCTCCTCTACCCCTGTTTCCTGAACGCCAGCACGCCGCCGCAGTGGGAAGACTGCTTCCACCGAGCTGCCCGCGCCTGCCACCGCGACTACATGGCCACGGCGGTCAAGTCCATCCGCCTGCGGATGTCGCGCGCCTTGGAGATCGTGCGCGGGGACCCCAAGGTCAAGCTCCTGCACCTGGTCCGCGACCCGCGGGCCGTGCTGTGGTCTCGCCACAAGCTGGGCTACGCCGACTTCCGGAGGCTGAGGGCGGAAGCGGAACTGCTGTGCCGGAAGTACAAGGAGGATCTGGATCTGGTGCCGGGTGTGGGGGATCCGTTGCGAGGTAAGGGTTCTGATCGATTGTCACCCGTCTCCTTTTGATTGGTGTGTGGAATGATTGCACGAACTGTTTCCTCGTCATGATGGGTAGCTCAACTGCAGAACTTTCTCCTCTGGAGTAAGTACGGATGAATGGGGTAGGTTCTAACATATGGAACGCTTCTCTCCTCATAATTGAGAGAGAGGGAAGTGAGAGAAGGAGGTTAATTCAGTAATTGTACCGTAACATGGAGGAGGATCTAACTGCGCTTCCGTAATTGGAGAGTGGAGGGGACGAATGAAAGTTAACTGCTTGTCGACCGCAGAGGTTGAGTTCGATTACATTGCCTGTTTCTCCATAAGGAGGTAGAGTTCTAACTGCGTTTGTATAATGGAGGTGAGTTCTAACTGCGTGTTCTGCTTTCTCCTATAATGAGGTAGAGTTCTGAACTGCGGTGTTCTGCTTTCTCCTTATAATGGAGGTAGAGTTCTAACTGCGTTGTTCTGCTTTCTCCTTATAATGGAGGTAGCAGTTCTAACTGCGGTGTTCTGCTTTCTCCTTATAATGGAGGTAGAGTTCTAACTGCGGTGTTCTGCTTTCTCCTTATAATGGAGGTAGAGTTCTAACTGCGTGTTCTGCTTTCTCCTTATAATGGAGGTAGAGTTCTAACTGCGGTTGTTCTGCTTTCTCCTTATAATGGAGGTAGAGTTCTAATGCGTTTCTGCTTTCTCCTATGAGGTGAGTTCTATGCGTTGTTCTGCTTTCTCCTTATAATGGAGGTAGAGTTCTAACTGCGTGTTCTGCTTTCTCCTTATAATGGAGGTAGAGTTCTAACTGCGTTGTTCTGCTTTCTCCTTATAATGGAGGTAGAGTTCTAACTGCGTTGTTCTGCTTTCTCCTTATAATGGAGGTAGAGTTCTAACTGCGGTGTTCTGCTTTCTCCTTATAATGGAGGTAGAGTTCTAACTGCGTTGTTCTGCTTTCTCCTTATAATGGAGGTAGAGTTCTAACTGCGGTGTTCTGCTTTCTCCTATAATGAGTAAGTCTAACTGCGTGTTCTGCTTTCTCCTTATAATGGAGGTAAGTTCTAACTGCGGTGTTCTGCTTTCTCCTTATAATGGAGGTACAGTTCTAACTGCGTTGTTCTGCTTTCTCCTTATAATGGAGGTACAGTTCTAACTGCGGTTTGTTCTGCTTTCTCCTTATAATGGAGGTACAGTTCTAACTGCGTTGTTCTGCTTTCTCCTTATAATGGAGGTACAGTTCTAACTGCGTTGTTCTGCTTTCTCCTTATAATGGAGGTACAGTTCTAACTGCGTTGTTCTGCTTTCTCCTTATAATGGAGGTACAGTTCTAACTGCGGTGTTCTGCTTTCTCCTTATAATGGAGGTAGAGTTCTAACTGCGGTGTTCTGCTTTCTCCTTATAATGGAGGTAAGTTCTAACTGCGTGTTCTGCTTTCTCCTTATAATGGAGGTACAGTTCTAACTGCGTTGTTCTGCTTTCTCCTTATAATGGAGGTAGAGTTCTAACTGCGTGTTCTGCTTTCTCCTTATAATGGAGGTAAGTTCTAACTCTGCGTTGTTTCTGCTTTCTCCTTATAATGGAGGTACAGTTCTAACTGCGTTGTTCTGCTTTCTCCTTATAATGGAGGTAGAGTTCTAACTGCGGTGTTCTGCTTTCTCCTTATAATGGAGGTACAGTTCTAACTGCGTTGTTTCTGCTTTCTCCTTATAATGGAGGTACAGTTCTAACTGCGTTGTTCTGCTTTCTCCTTATAATGGAGGTAAGTTCTAACTGCGGTGTTCTGCTTTCTCCTTATAATGGAGGTACAGTTCTAACTGCGTGTTCTGCTTCTCTTATAATGGGGGTTTAGTTCTAACTGCGGTGTTCTGCTTTCTCCTTATAATGGAGGTACAGTTCTAACTGCGTTGTTCTGCTTTCTCCTTATAATGGAGGTACAGTTCTAACTGCGTTGTTCTGCTTTCTCCTTATAATGGAGGTACAGTTCTAACTGCGGTTGTTCTGCTTTCTCCTTATAATGGAGGTACAGTTCTAACTGCGTTGTTCTGCTTTCTCCTTATAATGGAGGTAAGTTCTAACTGCGGTGTTCTGCTTTCTCCTTATAATGGAGGTACAGTTCTAACTGCGGTGTTCTGCTTTCTCCTTATAATGAGTGGAGTAAGTTCTATTCTGTTTCTTTGATAGGAGTAAGTTCAACTGCGGTGTTCTGCTTTCTCCTTATAATGGAGGTACAGTTCTAACTGCGTTGTTCTGCTTTCTCCTTATAATGGAGGTACAGTTCTAACTGCGGTGTTCTGCTTTCTCCTTATAATGGAGGTACAGTTCTAACTGCGGTGTTCTGCTTTCTCCTTATAATGGAGGTACAGTTCTAACTGCGTTTTCTGCTTTCTCCTTATAATGGAGGTAGAGTTCTAAATTGCGTTTTCTGCATTTCTTCTATAATGAGTAGTTCTAATCATTGTGATGCTTTCTCATCATTATGGAGGGGATTTAATTGCATTGTTCTGCTTTCTCCTTATAATGGAGGTAGAGTTCTAATTGCGGTGTTCTGCTTTCTCCTTATAATGGAGGTACAGTTCTAACTGCGGTGTTCTGCTTTCTCCTTATAATGGAGGTGGAGTTTTAATTGCGTTATTCTGATTTCTTCTGATAATGGAGGTAGAGTTCTAATCACATTGTGCTGCTTTCTCATCATTATGGAGGGAGAGTTTTAATTGCATTGTTCTGCTTTCTCATCATTATGGAGATAGGATTCTAATAGCACTATACTGCTTTCTCATCATTATGGAGGGAGAGTTTTAATTGCATTGTTCTGCTTTCTCATCATAATGAAGATAGGATTCTAATAGCACTATACTGCTTTCTCATCATTATGGAGGGAGAGTTTTAATTGCATTGTTCTGCTTTCTCATCACAATGAAGATAGGATTCTAATAGCACTATACTGCTTTCTCATCATTATGGAGGGAGAGTTCTATTTGCAGTATACAGCTTTCTCATCATTATGGAGGGAGAGTTCTATTTGCAGTATACTGCTTTCTCATCATTATGGAGGGAGAGTTCTATTTGCAGTATACAGCTTTCTCATCATTATGGAGGGAGAGTTCTATTTGCAGTATACTGCTTTCTCATCTTAATGGAGGGAGAGTTCTTATTGCAGTATACTGCTTTCTCATCTTAATGGAGGGAGAGTTCTAATTGCAGTATACTGCTTTCTCATCTTAATGGAGGGAGAGTTCTAATTGCAGTATACTGCTTTCTCATTATGATAGAACTAGATTTCTGATTACATTCTACTGCTTTCTTCTAATATTCGAGGTAGAATTCAAATTGCATCGTCCTGTTTTCTCGTCATCGTGGGAGTAGAGTTCTAACTGCATTGTCCTGTTTTCTCGTCATCATGGAGGTAGAGTTCTAACTGCATTGTTCTGCTTTCTCGTCATCATGGAGGTAGAGTTCTAATTGCATTGTTCTGCTTTCTCGTCATCATGGGAGTAGAGTTCAAATTGCATCGTCCTCCTTTCTCGTCATCGTGGGAGTAGAGTTCTAATTGCATTGTTCTGCTTTCTCGTCATCATGGAGGTAGAGTTCTAACTGCATTGTTCTGCTTTCTCGTCATCATGGAGATAGAGTTCTAACTGCATTGTTCTGCTTTCTCGTCATCATGGGAGTAGAGTTCTAACTGCATTGTTCTGCTTTCTCGTCATCGTGGGAGTAGAGTTCTAATTGCATTGTCCTGTTTTCTCGTCATCATGGGAGTAGAGTTCTAATTGCATTGTTCTGCTTTCTCGTCATCATGGGAGTAGAGTTCTAATTGCATTGTTTTGCTTTCTCGTCATCGTGGGAGTAGAGTTCTAACTGCATTGTTCTGCTTTCTCGTCATCATGGAGGTAGAGTTCTAACTGCATTGTTCTGCTTTCTCGTCATCATGGAGGTAGAGTTCTAATTGCATTGTTC
The DNA here is from genome assembly GCA_033310375.1 of Conus canariensis. NCBI lineage: Eukaryota > Metazoa > Mollusca > Gastropoda > Neogastropoda > Conidae > Conus > Conus canariensis. The sequence goes on from CM065739.1 coordinate 55,238,755, forward strand.
TGCTTTCTCGTCATCGTGGGAGTAGAGTTCTAATTGCATTGTTCTGCTTTCTCGTCATCATGGAGGTAGAGTTCTAATTGCATTGTTCTGCTTTCTCGTCATCATGGAGGTAGAGTTCTAATTGCATTGTCCTGTTTTCTCGTCATCATGGGAGTAGAGTTCTAACTGCATTGTTCTGCTTTCTCGTCATCATGGGAGTAGAGTTCTAATTGCATTGTTCTGCTTTCTCGTCATCATGGGAGTAGAGTTCTAATTGCATTGTTCTGCTTTCTCGTCATCATGGAGGTAGAGTTCTAATTGCATTGTCCTGTTTTCTCGTCATCATGGGAGTAGAGTTCTAACTGCATTGTTCTGCTTTCTCGTCATCATGGGAGTAGAGTTCTAACTGCATTGTTCTGCTTTCTCGTCATCATGGGAGTAGAGTTCTAATTGCATTGTCCTGTTTTCTCGTCATCATGGGAGTAGAGTTCTAACTGCATTGTTCTGCTTTCTCGTCATCATGGAGGTAGAGTTCTAACTGCATTGTTCTGCTTTCTCGTCATCGTGGGAGTAGAGTTCTAATTGCATTGTTCTGCTTTCTCGTCATCATGGAGGTAGAGTTCTAACTGCATTGTTCTGCTTTCTCGTCATAATGGAGGTAGAGTTCTAATTGCATTGTTCTGCTTTCTCGTCATCATGGAGGTAGAGTTCTAACTGCATTGTTCTGCTTTCTCGTCATAATGGAGGTAGAGTTCTAATTGCATTGTTCTGCTTTCTCGTCATCATGGGAGTAGAGTTCTAATTGCATTGTTCTGCTTTCTCGTCATCATGGAGGTAGAGTTCTAACTGCATTGTTCTGCTTTCTCGTCATAATGGAGGTAGAGTTCTAACTGCATGTTGTTTCTGATGGTCTTTTCATGTTCGCTTCATCATGGGAGTAGAGTTCTAATTGCATTGTTCTGCTTTCTCGTCATCATGGGAGTAGAGTTCTAATTGCATTGTTCTGCTTTCTCGTCATCATGGGAGTAGAGTTCTAACTGCATTGTTCTGCTTTCTCGTCATCATGGAGGTAGAGTTCTAACTGCATTGTTCTGCTTTCTCGTCATCATGGAGGTAGAGTTCTAATTGCATTGTTCTGCTTTCTCGTCATCATGGGAGTAGAGTTCTAACTGCATTGTTCTGCTTTCTCGTCATCATGGAGGTAGAGTTCTAACTGCATTGTTCTGCTTTCTCGTCATCATGGAGGTAGAGTTCTAATTGCATTGTTCTGCTTTCTCGTCATCATGGGAGTAGAGTTCTAATTGCATTGTTCTGCTTTCTCGTCATCATGGGAGTAGAGTTCTAATTGCATTGTTTCTGCTTTCTCGTCATCATGGAGTAGAGTTCTAATTTGCATTGTCTGCTTTCTCGTCATCATGGGGTAGAGTTCTAATTGCATTGTTCTGCTTTCTCGTCATCATGGGAGTAGAGTTCTAATTGCATTGTTCTGCTTTCTCGTCATCATGGGAGTAGAGTTCTAATGCATTGTTTGCTTTCTCGTCATCGTGGGAGTAGAGTTCTAATTGCATTGTCTGTTTTCTCGTCATCATGGAGGTAGAGTTCTAACTGCATTGTCTCCTTTCTCGTCATCATGGAGGTAGAGTTCAATTGCATGTTCTGCTTTCTCGTCATCATGGGAGTAGAGTTCTAACTGCATTGTTCTGCTTTCTCGTCATCATGGGAGTAGAGTTCTAATTGCATTGTTTTGCTTTCTCGTCATAATGGAGTAGAGTTCTAACTGCATTGTCCTCTTTCTCGTCATCATGGAGTAGAGTTCAATGCATCGTTCTGCTTTCTCGTCATCATGGAGTAGAGTTCTAATTGCATTGTTCTGCTTTCTCGTCATCATGGGAGTAGAGTTCTAATGCATTGTTTTGCTTTCTCGTCATCGTGGGAGTAGAGTTCTAATTGCATTGTCTTGCTTTTCTCGTCATCATGGAGTAGAGTTCTAACTGCATTTTTCCCTCCCTTTCTCGTCATCATGGAGGTAGAGTTCTAATTGCATGTCTCTCTTTCTCGTCATCATGGGAGTAGAGTTCTAACTGCATTGTTCTGCTTTCTCGTCATCATGGAGGTAGAGTTCTAATTGCATTGTTTCGCTTTCTCGTCATCATGGAGTAGAGTTCTAATTGCATGTTCTGCTTTCTCGTCATAATGGAGGTAGAGTTCTAATGCATTGTTCTGCTTTCTCGTCATCATGGGAGTAGAGTTCTAATTGCATTGTCCTCGCTTTCTCGTCATAATGGAGGTAGAGTTCAAATTGCATCGTCTCTTTCTCGTCATCATGGGAGTAGAGTTCTAATGCATTGTTCTGCTTTCTCGTCATAATGGAGGTAGAGTTCTAAATGCATGTCTCCTTTCTCGTCATCATGGGAGTAGAGTTCAATTGCATGTCCTCTTTCTCGTCATAATGGAGGTAGAGTCTAATTGCATGTCTCTTTCTCGTCATCATGGAGGTAGAGTTCAATGCATCGTCCTCCTTTCTCGTCATATGGAGTAGAGTTCAAATTGCATCGTCCGCCTTTCTCGTCATAATGGAGGTAGAGTTCAATTGCATTGTTCTGCTTTCTCGTCATCATGGGAGTAGAATCAATTGCATCGTCCTCCTTTCTCGTCATAATGGAGGTAGAGTTCAAATTGCATCGTCTGCTTTCTCGTCATATGGAGTAGAGTTCAAATTGCATCGTCCTCCTTTCTCGTCATCATGGAGTAGAGTTCAAATTGCATCGTTCTGCTTTCTCGTCATCATGGGAGTAGAGTTCTAATTGCATTGTTCTGCTTTCTCGTCATCATGGGAGTAGAGTTCTAATTGCATTGTTCTGCTTTCTCGTCATCATGGAGTAGAGTTCTAATTGCATTGTTCTGCTTTCTCGTCATCATGGGAGTAGAGTTCTAATTGCATTGTTCTGCTTTCTCGTCATCATGGGAGTAGAGTTCTAATTGCATTGTTCTGCTTTCTCGTCATCATGGGAGTAGAGTTCTAATTGCATTGTTCTGCTTTCTCGTCATCATGGGAGTAGAGTTCTAATTGCATTGTTCTGCTTTCTCGTCATCATGGAGGTAGAGTTCTAATTGCATTGTTCTGCTTTCTCGTCATCATGGAGTAGAGTTCTAACTTGCATTGTTCTGCTTTCTCGTCATCATGGAGTAGAGTTCTAACTGCATTGTTCTGCTTTCTCGTCATCATGGGAGTAGAGTTCTAATTGCATTGTTCTGCTTTCTCGTCATCATGGAGTTAGAGTTCTAATTGCATTGTTCTGCTTTCTCGTCATCATGAGGATAGAGTTCTAACTGCATTGTTCTGCTTTCTCGTCATATGGAGGTAGAGTTTCTAACTGCATTGTTCTGCTTTCTCGTCATAATGGAGGTAGAGTTCTAACTGCATTGTTCTGCTTTCTCGTCATAATGGGAGTAGAGTTCTAATTTGCATTGTTCTGCTTTCTCGTCATAATGGAGGTAGAGTTCTAACTGCATTGTTCTGCTTTCTCGTATAATGGAGGTAGAGTTCTAACTGCATTGTTCTGCTTTCTGTAATCATGGAGGTAGAGTTCTAACTGCATTGTTCTGCTTTCTCGTCATCAACGGAGGTAGAGTTCTAACTGCATAGTAATTCTTTCTCATCATAATGTACGAAAGTTCTAACTGCACCCTACTGTTTTCTCCTCAAAATGGAGGAATGTTGTATTCGTTCAAGAAGTGTGTGTTTTTTGTTTTTTTTTTTAAATTTTAGATAGTAAATGAATCTGATTTTAAACCGTTTTATATACACTTCATACATGATCAGACCACAATAAGTTACTGTCTGTAACTATTGCTAAAACTTCATGGGAGTCTTCTTCTTCAATGCTTTTACCATTGATATACAGGAGGATTGAAGAGCAGGAAATGTTTTGTCTGTTCTGTCCGGTGCACAATTGGGTACAAACTCGTATGATGTAATACGGACTACACAATCAGCCGATTAATGCTTTGATGTAATGCAAAAACTATGTTTTCGTTTTCAGAATGGTTAGTATTTCATTCATCTTTAAATAAATCACAGAGAGCTTATACGAAAGAGGGAGATCGTTTGTATATATTCAACAAAGAAAGGGTTCAAAGACAGTGCACAGAGAGCACCTTTTGGGAGTGTGTGTGTGTGGGGGGGGGGGGGGGGGGGGGTGCAAAAAGAAGAATAATGACTTCTTGAAAACAAGTTGAGTTCTATGGGTTTCACAATGATGGCATGAGTTCTACCATTTTGATTAACACACCAAATAATCTCATTTTCAGGAGCTGCATCTGATCAGTTATGTCAAAAGCTTCGCAAATTCTACGAAAAGATCATTCATATTTATATCGGACAGCCGTTTATCGGTTAGGTTGGTCAGCGCTGTGTGACAAGAATGGTATGTCCTGAACCCACATGGATTCGGGCGGACCAAGCCAGATGTATCAAAATGTCCAATAACGCATTTTTTTTGTGCATGCATCGTTTTAAAGGTTTCTACAGAGTAGATGAAATTGAGATTTTTCTGTTATTTGGGAAAAAACAATGATTGTGGTGCATGGTCTGATTTATAAATAGCTGTGATTTTTAAGGTTTTGGGGAACTGGTTTTTGCTACTGCATAAATTATAAATATAAGTGAAGGTTTCGGAAGTGACCGAAGCTGTGCTTTTTTTTTTGTTTGTTTGTTTGTTTATAATTTTTCGGTCAATGTCGTCCAGTCCATGAGTACTCATTCCATTTAAATGAACAAGAGCAACGTGTGTTCCATGAGCAGATATCAGGGGGATATCTAAGCCAGAAGGTAAACTTCCAAAAATCATTGAAGTCTTTGAAGACTTCAGAGTTGTTAAACAGAACAGACTGGTCAGAATTTATTGTTGACGTAGAAACCTCACAAAAACAGACATTAATTTAAGTTTATCTGGTGAAAGTTCTCTAAAAGATGTTTTTCTTGTAAAAATTAGAATTCCGACCGCTCCCCTGATTGATGGCCTTCCAAACAGATTGGCTATCAATATTAGATGAACGAACTCTTTTTTGTGTATAACGCTTTAGATATTTAGGAGAGATAGACAGACAGACAGACACACAGACAGACGACAGACGGACAGACAAGCAAACAAACCAACAAGCAGACAGACAGGTAGACAGACAAACAGAAAGACAAACAGACAGAGAAAGACAACAGAGAGTTTAGATTCACTCCAAGACTTAAACCGGACCATCTCACGAAAGTTCACCCAGTACACCCAAACACAACCGCCTCAAACTGGACTTTCACCCCGACTCCCCCCCTCCCCCAACCCCACTATCCGTCACGAGCAGCCCGGTACAGCCTGATCCGCTACGAAGACGTGGCAGCCGCCCCCCTGGAGCACACCCATCACCTCTTCCGGCTGGCCGGCGTGCGGCTCACGGCGCCCATCCTGGACGGCATCCGGTCCATGACCGCCTTCGTCCGCAAGATCCGCGCCTGCCCCAAGTGCCCGCCCACGCCCCTGAACTCCTCCGACGTGGCCCAGAGCTGGCGGCGGGTGATGCCTCTGGGGAACGTGCAGACCATCAGCAAGGAATGCGGGCCGGCCCTAAGGAGGCTGGGATACCGCGTGGACTTCCGCGACGAGGAGCAGCTGAGGGATCTCCAGCACCTGACGGCTGTGTACCCCCTGCCCTCCGCGTGAAGGGTGCTGGCGTCTGATGGGTTGGTGATGATGACCGTCACGTGTGGGTGATGAGGAGGACGTATATGAATGATGGTGATGTTGATGATGATGTTGCCTTTTCGTGAACACCGGCTTTGTCTGGGGGGTTGATGACCGTGGTGTGAGATGATTGTGATGATGATGATGTTGATGACCTTTCCTGAAGGCATCCTTCGTCTGATGCTTTGATGATGATGATGATGATGATGATGATGATGATGACGATGACGATGATGATGATGACGACTTTTCGTGAAAACAGGCTTCGTCTGGGGGGGGGGGGGGGGGGGGGGGGGTTGATGACCATGGTGTGAGATGATTGTGATGATGATGATGTCGATGATGACCTTTTGTGCAGACATCCTTCGTCTGATGCTTTGATGATGATAACGAGGTTATGAGGCTGGTGATGGTGGTGGTGGTGGTGGTGATGGTGATGAGGAGGAGGAGGATGATGGAGATGGTGATGGTGATGATGATGATGATGATGATGATGATGTTGATGATGATGATGATGATGATGAAGGCACTATCGACTTTTCGTGGAAACACGCTTCGTCTAATGGTTTGATGACCATGGTGCGAGATGACTGCGATGATGATGATGTTGATGGCCTTTCGTGCGGATGTCCTTTCGTCTGATGGTTTGATGATAATGAGGATATGAGGCTGATGGTGATGGTGATGATGATGATGATGATGATGATGATGATGATATGATGATGATAATGGTGATGATGATGATGATGGTGATGGTGATGATGATGATGATGATGATGATGATGATGACGGTGATGACCTTTCGTGAGGACGACCTTCGTCTGATGGTTTGAGGAAGAGGAGGAGAATATAAGGCTGATGACGATGACATCGATGATGATAACGACGACGACTACGATGATGATGACGATGATCTTTCACGTAAACGCCCATTGTCTAATGGTTTGATGATGAGCATGTTGAGGAGGAGAGGGAGGGGGAGGAGGAAGAAGAGGAGGAGGTGGAAGAAAATGACGATAACTTTGTTAAATGTCCATCATCTAATGATTTAATGAGGAGGAGGAGGAGGATTGTAATGATTTATCAACATGTCCGTTGTCTGATGGTTTGATAAGTGCAATAATGAATACGATGATACTATGTTCCTGGTGCTGCAACTAAACACATCGCATGCACACACTAGAATTCACACGCATGCCTATACATGTAAGAGCAAACGCACACAAGCAAGGACTGTGTGTGTGTGTGTGTGTGTGTGTGTGTGTGTGTGTGTGTGTGTGTGTGTGTGTGTGTGTGGTCGACTGCATTTCTTTCAATTATTTTGTTTTGTTTCAGACTACATTTGTCAATTCATTTTTCCTTCCATAACAACACACGGTTCTATTTAAATCAATGACTTTGTTGTTTTTGTTGTTGTTGTTGTTATTGCCTTTGATGGATTTGAGTTCATAATATGCATCGTTTCCATTTGACCGGCTTTAAAAATCCAGGTGCCGTTTTGTCGAACGGTGAACTTACGACTAAGTAAGAAACAAACTCAGACTATTAAGCGTTCCTACTTCAAATGACTGTATTCAACTGATTTAGTGGGCTGCATAGCGGAGAAAGCGTAACTGACATTAGAAACGGATCAGTCCATTTAGAAAAAAAGGGTGGAGCTGGATCTCCCTACGGAATGGACTGACCCGTACCCAGTACGGATTATCCCTACGCTCTTTAGACATCCATCTTAAAACCGTCCGCGAGACGGTATAGCTAATCCGTAGATCTGAGTGTATGCTGTTCAAGAGGCGAAGCGACAGTGAATCCCTGAGCATCAGAAAACTGCAGGTCGCGAGTATGTGGTGACGTTGTCCAACCTACGGCTTACCGAAGGGAAGGGGGCGGAGAGGCGGGAGGGGCATGGGGGAGGGAGGAAGGTTGGGGAAGAAGAGGGTGGTCTGAAAGCCCTCCCTCCGTCCTCCACCCCTTCACCGACCCTGACTTCCATGTCAGAAGACTTCTGGCTGTCAAAGAAGGGAGCAGAAGGTTTGTGTGCGTCTCAAGAGTTGCGGGACCTGAACTGATTTGAACAGTTTCCTTCGTCTATTAGAAAACCGACGCTTTCGCGGACTCCCGGCTGGGAGGTCGTGGGTTCGAATCCCATCAGAAGTCATGTGGGTTTTTCTGCCCCGACCGGCTCCTACCCAGAGTTGAGTTGCTGCGGACTCAGTTGGGAAGACTGGGACCACACAGTCGAGTTTCATCCACTTAATGGATGCGTTTCTGAGAGTGTTGCTCAAATTTCCTGACCAACACTGCAGGTGCCTGTATCTCTCGGGCCTGGTTGACGCCGGAATATATTATGAAAGGAAGCGTAGAGTACAGCCCTGTCATGTAGTCTCAGACCGAAATGGAAATCCGTAGCATCATCTTAATCATCCTCATTCTCATCGATCAGCATAAAAAAAAAGTCTCAAATTCTGTGACCCTTCATGCCCTGCTCTCATGGTGACCTCAGTTTCGATGTCCTCTCCACGTCTGTGGCCTTGGTTTGGTTCCGTCGGGGTACCGGTATCGGCGAGTCCATGGGGGCTGTCGTTGGACGGACGTGGTGGCGCGCTCCGGAGGGAGAGCTCACTCACGCCGGCTCCGCGACTAAGCAATTATTGTCGTCAGTAGGGGGCTTAGTAGGTGGTGTCCTGCGTATGTTAGATCAGAAAAGGCGCCACTGAACACCACCGAAGTGACTCGGCGGCAGTGCAGTGTCTCCTCCGGTGGGTTGCCTCTTGACGACTTGACATTGACTGCTCCCTGTGGATTGCCGGTGCCGGGGCTGCGGCGGGGCCGACCGGGCTGTGGCTGTGGACGGGGCGTCGGAATGAGCGGCGTGGGTGCACTGCCTCTGAGGTGGCGCAGAGGTTGGGACAGCAAAAAAAAAAAAAAAAAAAAAAAGAAAGAAAAACCGACGCTTCAGGGTGGATGTTGTTATTGTTGTTGTTGTTGCTGTATTGGGTTTCACATTTTCAGAATTAGGTTGGCATGCCCGTGTTTGTCTTGTAGCCGGATCAAACCACATTTCCAAGACACAGTCAACAAGATTATTATAGAATGTCCATTGAATAATATCGCTGTGGTGTAGACCTAACCGGTATGTTCATGGACTATCGACATTTTCTAAAAATCTCATAAGGAGCGCTTCCGCGCGGCGTCGTGACGACTATCTATGGAGTTAAGACAGGAGGGGGGGGGGGGGGGGGGGGGGGGGGGGGGGGGGCGGAAGGGGAGGAGGAGAGGCTCGTGTGTGAGTTAGGATAGGGTTGGGAGTGTTAACACGTCTTGAAAAGACCAAAGAAGATAGTCATTTTGATTTGTGTGTATATATATATATATATATATATATATATATATATATATATATATATATATATATTCAAATACTCAACCCCACGACACAATGGTTAGGCAATTAACAATAACGCATAACCATACAATTCCACGGGATGGGAGATGGAGGGGCGGAGGATGCGGTAGGTATTATCATTATTGTTATTATCATTATTATCATCAGTATTGTTACCATTAATATTATCATAGTTGTTATTTCTATTATTATTATTATTATCATATACAACATGACATCTGTTCGTGGACTATGGAGCGAATAGAGTAGTTGGTATCATCCGGCACTCCTTTGACTTCCTCACCAAAGACACTTTCCTTCAACTGTACAAGTCTCTGGTACGACCAGTACTAGAGTACGGACATTCTGTCTGGCAACCCTGCCACAAAACACTGTGCCAGAATGTAGAGGATGTTCAGCGCAGAGCAACTGAACTTTTAGCATCTCTTAAAAGATAAACCATACCTTGAGCGTCTCTCTACTCTCGAGGCCTCTTAAGGCCTCAAACACCTGCAAGTTCAAGTTCACGTTCAAGATCATCATTAGAGTACTAACATAAGCGCCTATCCTCGTTTCGAGACCAAGCCTTAAGCAGGTCATCTTTGGGACCAATCAAAAGTCTCAAGTTATTATTTACACTCCACGGCACTCTACAAATAACTCGATATGTACATAACGGACGAGTCACAGAAAGGGGGAATAAAACGTTTTAGAAAGAACGAGGAAGTCACTGGAGGACACACAGACTTTATCTTTACCAAGGTCTGCTTCTGTTTTCTTCATGATGCGGGACATGAGGGGCGGGGGAGGGGGGGGGGGGGGGGGTGGAGGAGGAAGCGGGGACCAATCCCACTAGGACAAAACCAGTATTTTACACGCGGAATAGTTTTGGTGGCCAGTTGCGCTTCCACTCAGACTAAAAAAAAAGAAAAAACAACAACGATGAACGAACTTTGTCCGTGGTCCCTCTCGAACTAATCAATACCAAAATGACCACATTCATAAACATAGTGTTAAAGTTAGTGTTGTTCTTTTCATGTGACGAAAAAAAAAAAAAAGCAATTCTTACCTTTCTCCAAACGCTGTGAACGAAGCAGGCGAAATCACCCACGTAGTCTGGTCCGAGGCTGCAGTCCTGATGAGAACAGCAAGCACCAAAAAAAAAAAAAGTCTGTTGGAATCAGGAGCAGGCCGAGTGGCATCGCAGACAGTGTCACAGCATCCCAGAGTCTGATGCAGGTGAATTGTGCTTTGTCTAACAGCTGGGCGCACACACATTGGGTTCATCTGATCAGAAAGAAATTCACCGTGGACAGCTGTGTGAAGAGGTTGAGGGAAAACAGAAAAGGTCTCATCTACGAGTTTCCGCTCTGGACGAAAGTAGTTTCAAAGTCTTGTTTGCTGTTGTAAAAAAAAAAAAAAAAAAAAGTCAGAATGTAGTCATCAGTTCCATTTATTTGCTTCCGCATAGAAGTTGCACATTCTCGTTTGTTGTTGGAAAGTCCATTCGTCATCAGTTCCACCATCACTTACTAACACGAAGGGGTCCTGGTCAAGCGCCTGTGTTCATTCATCTTCCAGTGCATCATTACCAAGCTGAGCTGGTACCGGAGGAACCAGCTTTTTCACCTTTTTCTGTAGAGAATAGTCTACGGTCATAGGAAGGCAACTGATAACACCTTAAGCTCGTCTTCAAATGCGCTGGTCAACCACACACGCCTGCCTCACCACCACACGCTTTATCAGATGATAATGTTCATCTTTCCTTTTCGTTTCAGCTCTAGGCAGCTTTCTGGACCTTGATCTGCATCAATACGTCAGCCGGAACTAATTCGTTTATTTTGTCGCTGTCTCTCTCTCTTTTCGTTCTTCGTGGTTGCAATGTATTTCTGGTTGAGACGTGAAGTGGTCACTTTGTGCATCTCTGACTGCTGTCCTGTTGCAACCGCCTCCGCATTCAGAATATCTCCAGCATTTTTTTTTTCTCTCCCATTTTACGATTTACTGTGAAAAAAAAAAATCTATATTTTGACAAATCTACTGTGTCATCTCCAAACATAAACACGGGCATTTCTAAAATAAATGTGAACTGCACAATAGTACGGGAATCGCTGTCCCGAAGTTTTAAAAAAAAAAAAAAAAATCAGCGCAGCCTGTGGTGAGCACAGCTCACTCACCTGCGTCAAGTCTGCTCTGCTGGCCCGAAGTGTGAGGCATGAAATGCACGTGTCAAGACAACTCCCATTCCGTGCGGAAAGAAGCTATAGATAGATTGTCGCGTTCAACGAGTATCGGCTTTGGGGGCCGGAATAGCTCAGTGGTAGAGCGCCGGACTCGTAATCTTGGGGTTGCAGGTTCGAATCTCCGCCGTGGGGATTTTTTTTCCCTCGGGGTTAACATTAGTTCTGACTCCATTCCCCATACAGTCCTTCGAATGAGACTATAAACCGATGTTCCGTGTGTGAACGCACGCATAACATCTTGCACACACGTACAATCCCATCACCAACTTTCGGAAGAGAAGGCCAGTTTGACCGTTGGTATGGATGACACGTTACACATAGCATGCACCTTCCCCGAAGTTGGAGTATGGCTGCCTTAATGGCGGGATAAAAAAAAAACCAGAACGGTCATATACACAAAACTCCACTCCCTATACAGGGGGTGTCCGCAGGAGTATCAGCCTGCGTACGCAGAAGAAGAAGAAGAAGGCTTAAGTCTTTGGAGTTTTTTTTTTAATGACTAAATCAACAGGTTTCTATTGTTGGGTGTGAGTAATCCGTGCTGGGGACAGCAAACAGACTTTAATTAATCAATTAATTAAGCCAAGGTAGTCCCGATGGAAATCATCCCAGTGGGGTCAGTCTAAGTGGGTCAAACCTGATGCGACGCTCAGGACCTAAAGAGCAGCCCCCTCCCTGTTCTCCGCTCCCCACCACCCCTCCTCCCCCCATCTCTGTGTGCGCGTGTGTATGTGTGTGTGTGCGCGCGCGCGCGCGCGCGCGCGTGTGTGTGTGTGTGTGTGTGTGTGTGCGCGCGCGCGCGCGCGCGTGTGTGCATGTGTGTGTGTGTTTCTTTTCTGAAAGCTTATGGACTGTCAATGGCAAATGTATGATTGCTTTATGCAAAAAAGTTAATCGTGCTACGTGTACGCCTATTTACCACGAAATGGTACTGTTATGTGTGGCATGGTTATACCTGGGAGTAGGGGGGAGGTGATTATACTAACTTATCATTTTCTCATGTGTGTGTAGTTGTTTGTTATTGTTCTTTTCTTTTCTTTCTTTTTTTTTTTTTTTTAAATAAAATCTCTGCATGCAATTTAGATAAAGACGACGTGAAGCAAAAGATCTGTAAATGTGGGTTGAAGAGAATAAAACATATATTATGGTGTGTGTGTGTGTGTGTGTGTGTGTGTGTGTGTGTGTGTGTGTGTGTGTGTGTGTGTGCGAGCGCGTGTGCGTGTGTGTGTGTGTATGAATATGAACGCGCGTGTGTGTGTCTGTACCACTGTGTGTGTGTGTGTGTGTGTGTGTGCGCGCGCGCGCGTGCATGCGCGCGCGTGTGTATGTATCCAATAAATAATACTGAAGTCAATGTAGGCAAATAGTTACTACAATTTATGGCAAGGACTCCGCCAAAACCTGTGCAGGGAAAAAATGGGAAAGATGCGAGTGAGGAAATTGGGAGGGGGGGGGGGGGGGGGGGTGAGAGCAGGCATTAAAACGCTAATATGGACACATCAACACGTCACTTACATTCGGATGAAACTCCGAGAACGGCGAGGGGTGGGTTTGAGTTGGGCAGTGGAGCTAGGCAAGAAGGATGAAGACATGTGAATAACTGCTCATTCATTCTGTCGTCAGTAAGGGACTTTAGTAGGCGTCATGCGTTCATCTGATCTCAACAGGTAGCGCTGAACGTCACCGAAGAGGTTCAGCTCTGCGGCAGTGTCTCCTCTGGTAAGACGCCCGATGGCGGCTTGCTAGTGATTGCTTACGGTGGATCATGGGCCACAAGTGTCCACAGTCTTTAGATCATGGGCAACAAGTGTCCAAAATCATGGGCCACAAGTGTCCACAATCTTTAGATCATGGGCCACAAGTGTCCACAATCTTTAGATCATGGGTCACAAGTGGCCACAATCTTTAGATCATGGGCCACAAGTGTCCACAATCTTTAGATCATGGATCACAATCTTTAGATCATGGGCAACAAGTGTCCGAAATCATGGGCCACAAGTGTCCACAATCTTTAGATCATGGGCCACAAGTGTCCGGAATCTTTAGATCATGGGTCACAAGTGTCCACAATCTTTAGATCATGGGCTACAAGTGTCCACAATCTTAAGACCATGGGCAACAAGTGTCCGAAATCTTTTAAGGGCCACAAGTGTCCACAATCTTTAGATCATGGATCACAAGTGTCCACAATCTTTAGATATGGGCCACAAGTGTCCACAATCTTTAGACCATGGGCAACAAGTGTCCGAACTCATGGGCCACAAGTGTCCACAATCTTTAGATCATGGGCTCCAAGTGTCCACAATCTTTAGATCATGGGCAACAAGTGTCCACAATCTTTAGATCATGGGCCATGAGTGTCCACAATCTTTAGATCATGGGCCAAAAGTGTCCACAATCTTTAGATCATGGGCCATGAGTGTCCACAATCTTTAGATCACGGGCCACAAGTGTCCGAAATCTTTAGATCTTGGGCCACAAGTGTCCGAAATCTTTTATGGGCCACAAATGTCCACAATCTTTAGATCATGGGCCAAAAGTGTCCACGATCTTTAGATCATGGGCCAAAAGTGTCCACAATTTTTAGATCGTGGGTCATAAGCAGGCCACAATCTTTAGATCATGGGCCACAAGAGCCGGTCACCATGTTTTACATCATGGGGGTCATAAGCAGGCCACAATATTTAAATCATAGCCCATAAGCAGGCCACCATTTCTGTTGTTGTTTTGTTTAGATTACCAAAAAAAAAAAAAAAAAAATGCCGGTCAACGTCAGGCCATCATTGTAAGATGTGAGATCACGGATCTATAACCGAAACTCGTTGGACGGAGGAGGAAGCGGGTCATCCTTTCCAGACATCCTGACCTGCATGGTGTGCATGGGATCACACATCCACACACACGCCGTTTCAAACGTACCACTGGTGGGGGACGACACATGACCCTTGAGATCTTGGAATGGGATGGGTGGCGGGCTGATGATCTCCGCCGACTGTGGTGGACCTTTAGCGGAACGTGTGGGACGGCCTTTACCTGTGACGGCAGAGTGTGGAGAATAACTCAACACAAGACACGAACTCGGTGTAATAATTCAGTGATGTTTATTCAGATGAATCGAAATGTGGAGTAGATGTCCAGGTAAAAAAAAAAAAAAAAAGACTATTGTATTGGATGGACACAAATCAGAACAGGATTGGGTGCTTTCCCTTTTTTGTTAAAGGGGAGGACAAAAACCCTGAAAACTCGTGAAAGAAAAACAGAAAGGTGGGCTGTGTACAAACTTCCAAAGTAGAGTCGTTCATTGTGGGTTTTGGTAT
>CM065739.1:55255907-55260907 GCA_033310375.1 Conus canariensis
AGTGGCACACACCAAGTAGTGGTGCTAGTAGTAATAGTTACCAGTGTTACATGTTATGAATCACACCAGCAGCAGCAGCAGTAGTAGCAGCTATCTTTCCATTGCAGGTTAATGCCACTTAAATTGTGGCTTAATATTTCAAATGATTCGCTCTTATTAACTGACGGATTTGAACATCTTTCGACGGGAATTTATTCGGAGGTCTTTGCTCAAGGCTTCACTCAGCTCTAGGACTTTCAGAATCTGCTCCAAGACTTCCAGAATCTGCCCTAGTCTGGTACCTTTACATCTACGCAACGGTATCATTAGGCCGTGAAGTCATCCAAGTCCCGTTCTTGTCCAAACAGGTTTGCGAAGGTATGTGAAATGGCGCAGTTTCCCGTTACGGTTGAAGGTCGCCACACCTAATGATTGAAACGACCGTAAACTGTGAGAGGTGCACCGTGTTGGAGGCACGGCATTACGTAAGGCGCAGCCCACCGCTTTCATCTTCCGTGACCTGAATCAGTTTCCGATGGACTGCCGGAGGACGAAGGGAGAAGGTTTTTTGGACATGTTCAACTCACGATTTTAACTCAACGTTTTCACTGACGGCTGTCAGCTCTGCTGGCAAACACTCTAACAATTTGGATTTTGTGAAAACCCACTCTTCTGGCTGGTAGAAAATGGACATTTTTTTCACGTTACATCCCTTCCCGCGCCACTAGGAAAAGAGTCTCCGACTCTCCTTTAGAACCCCCCCCCCCCCCCCCCCCCCCCCTTCTCTTGTGATTGATCCGGCCCTGCCATACGCTATGTACGACGCATATATGCGCATGGCGCTTTTGTCGTTTTTCTTTTAATCCAGATTTGTAGTAGCAAACCAATCCAGTTTCCTATTCCTAAATTCAATACATCACAGCGCTTCATTTTTTTTTTAAATCTGGATTTGTAATTGTGGATCTATCCAGTTTAGTATTCCAAAATGTAGTGCATCCACTAGAATGAATTAACAGAAATGAGCTGACCTCCAAGAAGAAATTCGGCAAAACCGCAGAAGGATTCCATTTCTCAGGTGGGATGGGCAGTCTGATGGACCTGACCACGGCTCTGTCTCCCTCTTTCGTGTCAACGATGCTGGCCTTGCCTGGCACTACGTGTGTGGAGCTGCAGCTTGCTTTACATTGCCCACAGATCGTCACTCCTTTCGCCAGGCCATTCTGTTGCTCATGTTGGGTTTGACCAGCTATGGCGTCATTGCTTTGTGACGAAACGTTTAATTGTGTGCTACTCCAAACCGCTTTGACGTCATTTCAAAATACGTAGGGCCTTCATGGTAGAGGTTCTTTTTGTGTAATGAGTCAAAGGTTTCTCTATTCATGGAGTCACAGGGGGCATTCACAGGAGGTCTTTCACGACAAACAGCTCCCTTTGCCTTCTGGAAGTTCTAAGCTAGAAAATTCTTCTGTTCTGTCACTTTCATTAACTTTGTCTTTTTATTTATTCATTTATTTACGTACCTATTAATTGTTTTTTCTTTCTTTCTTTCTTTATTGTCATCTATCATTTTTCTGCCTGTGCGGACTATTCTCCCGTCTTTGTACCCAAAACTCTTTCATTTTTATTTAAGGTCAGAACGTATGGCTTGTCAGCTCTTTTGTTTATAACCTGGCGACTGGGCAGTGAAAATGGTACACATTGTCCGAAGTGCCTGCAACGTGTCTATTCTGATGTGTCTCTTTATACCTGTCAGGAACTGTATGTATTTTCGTGAAGGCCTGCAGTTAACTGCTTTCCCTTTTTCTTTCCTTTTTTTTTTTTTTTTTTTTTCAAAATCAAAATCATAGCGTGAGAAACCAAGCGAACTGGTTGGCGTTCTGAGCGTGGCTTAGGGATATTCGCCTCAAGAATGTCGAGAGTCTAGCTACTTAAAGAAAGAAAGAAAGAACAAAAAGATTTAATTAAAAAAAAAAAAAAAAAAATCGGCAGCAGAACATCTAGGAGTCATGACCTGGATGCGACCCAGCCTCCTTAAGGAGTTCAGGGCCGAAACACTTTTCGTCTTGGAGAGGAGGGGAGGGTGGGGGGAGGGGTGGGGGTTCTTCTGTGAAGATCTTCAGCTGTCAAGCCTTCCGTACAGTTTTTTTTCCTACTCTTGAATTGCTGTTGTTGTTCGCTTCTTCTTCTTCAGGATGAAATCTTTGTGTATGTGACTTTTTTTTTTTTTTTTTTTTTTTTAACCGAATGAGTTTGACGACCCCGAAAAGGCCCTGTGTACTCGACTGGGCTATAATAATGAGGGCTATAAACTCATTTTTCGGTGTAAATCTTTATTATAATTTTCCTACAGGTACATAGTTCTCTCTCTCTCTCTCTCTCTCTCTCTCTCTCTCTCTCTGCGAGTGTGTTGTGTGTGTGTGTGTGTGTGTGTGTGTGTGTTAAGAGAGAGAGAGAGAGAGAGAGAGAGAGAGTGTGTGTGTGTAGGAATCTTCGTCTTCAGTTTTCTGTCTTCTTGTAATAGAGTCATATCAGACACGCACGCACGCACGCATGCACACACATACACACACGCGTGCGTGCGCACGCGCGCGTGCACACGCGCACGAGTGTCCTGCACAAACCCCATTTCTGTTGTTTTCTCTGGGGACCTTTAATCCAGTTTACTGCACATCAATAACTTTGACACTGAACAACATCCAAGGCAACTCTTTGAGCAGCACCATTTGTCTAAAGGTGTATGCACGTTCACCACGACAACAAGATCTGTCTAATAATCATCGACGTCACACATATGAAAATACCAACCAAAATGTGAATGCCTTCACACTACAATGCCATGATTCTGTAATACTTAGCGCCTTAAACATCAAGATGAAACACTTACAAAAACAATGTATGCATTCATACCATTATACCAAGATTTAATAATACCGTAAGCCTTGAATATTCTAATAAGATATTCCCAAAAAATGTATGAACACATATCCGACCCAGTAGCAAGATGTCATAATACCGGAAGCCTTAAATGCTACAAGAAAATTAAAACAAAAATGTATGCTCACATACCATAATTCCAAAATTTAGGAATGCCAAGAGGTTTGAATACTACAATGAAAATACTAACTAAAAGTATCACTACATTCCACAGTTCCAATATTTAACAGTTTTGAAAACCTTCAGTATTGTGATAAAATATTAACAAAAATGTATGCGTACCATACTAACATTTGATACCATCAGAGGTCTAAAATATCATAATAAAGACGTGACAAAATCACATGCATGCAAACCAGAATACTAAGACTTTTCATAATGCTCGTCGTCTTCAATACTGTAATGAAATGCTAACAAACATGTAGGCAACATTTGAAAATTCTGGTAGCTTTGATTGTCATAACAAAACACTAACCAAAATGCGTGCGTAAACACCACAATATCAATTCTTAATAATACTCGGAGCCTGCAATTTTATGATAAAAGGCCAACAAAATTATATTCATGGCGTAAAAAAAAAAGAATTACTAACTAATTGAAAAACTTACGTATTTTGTGATAAGAGAAGAGAGAGAGAGAGAGAGAGAGAGAGAGGAGAGAGAGAGTGTGTGTGTGTGTGTGTGTGTGTGTGTGTGTGTGTGTGTGTGTGTGTGTGTGTGTGTGTGAAACCAACAGTTTATCGTACAACCACTGACTCCAATCACCACATGCTGAGTTTCAGCTAAAAAAATGACCACTGATTTCAGACGTTACTGTCCATCAATGCACGACATGTTCACAGTTCAGGTGCCAAACACATCAGCAGTTGGAGAAGACAGTTATACTTGACGTAGGGAACGATTGGTTTCATTTTTTTTTTAAGTGAAAAGAGAAAGAAATAAAAATAAAAAAAAAACGAAAAAAAAAAAAAAAAAAACCAGAGAAAAGAGAAAGAAAGAAAGAAAGAAGAGAAAGAAATTTACTGAGCTAGATCCAAAAAGTACAACAACAAAAACTAATCAGCACATGAGAAGAAAACAAACCCGACGGAGAAATGGATAATGGGGGAGACGAGGGGATAGTATGTGTGTGTGTGTCCGGAGGGGGGGGGGGGGGGATGAGATAGGTATGCGCGGGGGCAGTAGGAGGGAGAAGGTGGGCAGGGCCCGATCAGTTACTGGAGAGGGGGAGGGGGGTAGCTCAAGGGCGGAGGGGGGGGGGGGGTTCGGGGTATCGTGCCCCTATTGAGTGAAGGGGGAACGGGAAAACATCCCCACAAGCGATTTGAGCCAACCAGGGAGATAACCCAACCAGGGGAGATAACCCGGAACCTCCACACCCCCCCCCCCAACCCCTTTCGCCCGCCCCGGATGAGGAATGAGAAGGGTGGGGGGTGTTAGTTGGAGAGATTTGGATCGTGTAGTAAACTTTCTAGATGAAATGTACACAACATGTACAACGAGCATGCAATGAACGATGCGCGGAAATTTGCAAGGGAGGTAACCTGTGTTAGAGCTCGCGTCCAGCGAGAGTGACCCAGCCGTTTTCACAGGACAAATGGCACTAGTGGGCAAGCCTATAGCAGTTTAGCACCATCAGTAAGCTCAACATATCAATCAGAGAGAGCGAGCAAAAACATATGGTAAACCTTCTGAATAAAATGTATGCAGCGTCTACGATAAGCGTTTCATGCATGATGTGTGGAAATCTGCAAGGGAGGTAAGCCGTGTCTGACTGAGCTCACGGTCAGCACGAGTGACCCCGCTGCTTTCACTGGTGGCGCCCAAAGCAATTTACCTTCGTCAGTTAGCTTAGCAGCTGAATGCGAGAGAGAGAGAGAGAGAGAGAGAGAGAGAGAGAGAGAACACAAATGTGTGTGTGAAATAGTGCGCCTACAATGCAGGCACTGTGCTATAAATAGTTCGACTTCGCTCACTATATCATCGATCGATTCGGCTCTACCTGTCTTGAGTTTGATGTGACGTTTGTTTATTATGCTGAACAAATGATACATGCAGAAACTGTGTGTGTGTGTGTGGGGGGGGGGG
>CM065739.1:55283407-55285907 GCA_033310375.1 Conus canariensis
TCCCGTGTATCCTCTTTCATGCAGGGCACTCTCTTGTTTCTATCATTTGCCGAACGCTGGCAGACGGACACACACCCCCACCCACCCACCCACCCACCCACCCACGCGCGCGCGCGCACGCACGAACGCACGCACACACAGATAGATAGATAGACAGGTAGATAGATAGATATAGATAGATAGATAGATGGATAGATAGGCAAGCAGGCAGGCAGGCAGGCAGGCAGGCAGGCAGGCAGGCAGGCAGGCAGGCAGGCAGGCAGACAGACAGACAGACAGACAGACAGACAGATAGATAGACAGACAGACAGACATACGAGACAGACAGACAGAGAGAGAAGAGAGAGAGAGAGAGAGAGAGAGAGAGAGAGAATTGCCTTTCGCTTAACAGAGTGCTAACCAGTGCTTTTTGGAAGATACGTTTTCATGTACGTTCGAGGATCTGCCAGGTTTCAGGGAGGGTTTTTTTTTCCTGTCTTTTTTTTTTTTTTTTTTTTTTTTTGAAAGCGCTCCTCGTCAGCAGGTAAACAAGACCCAGCAGCGAGCCTGACAATCTCTATATAAAGCGAAACACCTGTTTCATGCTGGTGGTCATGCTCACTAACCTCCTCTTTTAGAAACCATGCAGAGCACTCGTGGAGACGATGCTGTTTTTTCCGTGTCTGCTTCCATTTCAATGCGAGTCTGTCTGTTCATCTAAAGGACATGTATCATTATACAGCGTGGCCTTGGATGTTTGGCACTGACCTGGCTATAATGGAGAAGGGCAGCGTTTGGTCCTGGTGTTCTTGTCATGACTCAGTGTGCATGGCTTGCGATAACGTGTGAGCCACACAGGCTGATGAAGCGCAGGATTTAGGGATTTGTGAAATTGTGTGCGTGCGTGCGTGCGTGCGTGCGTGCGTGCGTGTGCGTGCGTGCGTGCGTGCGTGCGTGCGTGCGTGCGTGCGTGCGTGTAGAGACAGACAGAGACAGAGACAGACAGACAGCTACAGACAGAGAGAGAGAGAGAGAGAGAGACTGACAGAGAGAGAGAGATTGAGAGACAGACAGACAGACAGAGAGAGAGGGGCAGGTAGATAGAAGTAACATAAAAATACGATAAAGAGAGAGAGAGAGACAGACAGACAGACAGACAGACAGACTGACACACAGACAGAGAGAGACAGAGAGAGAGAAACAAGTTACAGACAGAAGCCGAAGCAGAGACAGCATCTGGTGAAACGATGAACTTACAGAAAAGGTTGTGTGTGTGTGTGTGTTTTTTAATCTCTTTGTTTCTTTCACACCTACGGTGGGGTGTTACAGAAAAGGTTGTGTGTGTGTGTGTGTTTTTTTAATCTACTTGTTTCTTTCACACCTACGGGACGGAACCCCAAGTGTAAAGGTAAGGGGAAGCGAGGAGACGGAGGCGGACGGGGGGGGGGGGGGGGGGGGGGGGGGGGGGGGGGGGGGGGGGGGGGGGGGAGAGGTAAAGGTTCGGATGAAGTCAGGATGAAAAAGACACATCACAGGCAAACGTACCGACAGGCAGACAGATATGATTCTGAATTAATGACTAAGAGCCCCCCTACCAGCACGATTCCAACTCGTTAGCCAAACGAATGGCTTCGCTTCCTGGTGCCGACTTGATGAACTCCACAACAAACGAAAACAAGATAAATGATGTCGACTGCGAACTAGATTAAACACTGGCCGGCAGGCAGACACAACAAGAGTGAGGAGGAGGAGGAGGTGGAGGAGAAAAAGGAGGAGAAAGAGGAGGAGGAGGAGGAAGAGGAGAAGAAAGAGAAGGAGGAGGAGGGGGAGGAGAAAGAGAAGGAGGGGAGAAAGAGAAAGAGGAGAAAGAGGAGGGGAGAAGAGGAGGAGGAAAAAGAGGAGGAGAAGGAGGAGAAAGAGGAGAAGAGAAGAAGGATGAGGAGGAGAAAGAGGAGGGGAGAAAGAAGAGGAGGAGAAAGAGGAGGAGAAGGAAGAGGAGAAAGAGGAGGAGAAGGAGGAGGAGGAGGAAGAGGAGGAGAAGGAGGAGGAGAAAGAGAAGCAGGAGAAAGAGGAGAAAGAGGAGGGGAGAAGAGGAGGAGGAAAAAGAGGAGGAGAAGGAGGAGAAAGAGGAGAAGAGAAGAAGGATGAGGAGGAGAAAGAGGAGGGGAGAAAGAAGAGGAGAAAGAGGAGGAGAAGGAAGAGGAGAAAGAGGAGGAGAAGGAGGAGGAGAAAGAGGAGGAGAAGGAGGAGGAGAAAGAGAAGGAGGAGAAAGAGGAGGAGAAGGAGGAGGAGAAAGAGAAGGAGGAGAAAGAGGAGGGGAGAAGAGGAGGAGGAAAAAGAGGAGGAGAATGAGGAGAAAGAGGAGAAGAGAAGAAGGATGAGGAGGAGAAAGAGGAGGGGAGAAAGAAGAGGAGGAGAAAGAGGAGGGGAGAAAGAAGAGGAGGAGAAAGAGGAGGAGAAGGAAGAGGAGAAAGAGGAGGAGAAGGAGGAGGAGAAAGAGGAGGAGAAGGAGGAGGAGAAA
>CM065739.1:55290907-55297824 GCA_033310375.1 Conus canariensis
TTTGCCCAAAATTTAATATACCTGCCTTGCAATTGTTGTTGTATAGTGAATTTCAGTCTATGCTTTCTCAGTACTGACTGGTTCAACCAAACATGGTTTAATCCTAAACAGTAAAGAATGTTTTTGATAAACAAGAGCCATGGATATTGACTTCCTTTGTCTTTATTCATCATGTCGTTGTATACACTTTTTAAATATGTTTCTTCCGACTTATCTAAAATATGCAGCCAAAGGCCAATGGTTCGACAAGCTATGTGAATCCCAATTGGAAATCTTCCTAGTTCACCTAGAGTCGTTAAATTAATTGCTTTTGAGTGTAAACCAAGAAGACGTTTACAGAATTTCACATTTAAGTTTCCATGTGGGTGTTTTGAAGAAATACTATTTTGAAAAAAATCAGATACATCAAATGAGTCCATGTTAGACATTGTACTTTTCTTAGACCATGGCAACCAAACTTCTGCTCCATATGTTGCTATAGGAGTAACCAAAGTATCGAAAAGTTGTAATATTGTATCAGAACGAATGTTGATTCCTCTGATTAATCGATATAATGAATGTGAAGCTTTACTTGCTTGCTTGGCAAGTTGAGCTTTCGCCAAAATAAAGGAGCCATCAGAATGCAAATTTATTCCCAGATATTTGTACTGATCAGTTGTCTGAATTATCTCAGTACCAAATTTAAATAAGATAGGAACTTTGGGTTTTCTATGTGTAAATATCTATACTTTGTCTTTTGTACATTGATTTTCATACCCCAAGTTAAACAATATTTATTCAATTTGTCAAGCTTGTTTTGAAGACATTTCTTTGTTTTAGAAAATATAACTAGGTCATCTGCATTCATTAAACATGATATAGGGATCTTTTCATCGGCATATGAACTATCTGTCTCCCCAATATACTTTGGAATATCATTTACGAAGACATTAAATAAAGTTGGACAAAGAACATTTCCTTGTAATACTCCTTTACGTACGTTTATATCATGGGATAAACCTTCATTCGTTTTTGTGCATATTTTGGAATTATTATACATGTTCCTAATAACTCTGAAACAGTTTCCTTGTATGCCTATTTCATGTATTTTTAAGAAAAGTGCCTCATGCCAAACATTATCGAACGCTTTTTCGAAGTCGATAAAGCAACATTAAAGGCGATCTTTTCTGCTTTTCATTATATCATCAACAATTTTCTTTAACACAAATAGATGATCTGATGTTCTGTGTTCTTTGCGAAAGCCTGCTTGTTCTCCTGCTAGTAGATGATTTTCTTCCAAAAAGTTTGTTATTCGGTGATTTAATATATGGCAGAACAAATTACTGAGAGAGTTATTAATTGTTATACCTCGATAATTTGAAGGATTGAAGGGATCTCATGATTTATGAATGGGGACATTTATTCCCCTCTTCCATGCTTCTGGATATGCTCCTGAGAAAAAAATACTTTGAAATAAATTTCTAATTATTTCACCTGTATCGGGTAAACTGGTTTTGATTATTTCATTAATAATCCCATCTTCTCCAGCCGCTTTTTTGTTACGCATATTTTTTTGAAGCATCTAAAATTTCTTTTAGATGATATTGGAAAATCAAGATCAGAGTAACTTAATTCTGAAGAGAGTTTTTCCAATTTAGAATTTACTTTAAGTTTTGCATCTGTTTCAACATTTACCTCTGTACCAATAAGATTTTGTAAATGTGGAACCACCTGGCCATATGAAAGAAAACGAGAACTTTCAGACACAGTAAAAACTCTAAAAGCAATCTAATTGCGCCGGTCTATAAATACTCGACTCCTGGATTAAGCAAGGCCTTGGCGCATTAATTTTTGGTGTGCAGCCACCTCGTTGATGAATACACTGCCCTGTGTTTGTTGTCGTGGTTCGCACGGAACTTTCTGGACCATGTACATGTCGGGAACAGCGTCCGCGATCCGTAATAACAGATGCGTCATCCGTCAGCTGTTAAAGCAATTACTCCACCTCCCTCCCCATCCACGGTAGGTAGGCTTGACTACCAAACGGAACCGCTTCCACTGCTAAGGAGGACGCACGAGCTGCATGTACACACCGTGTACTGTGGTTTATGTTTCGTCAGCTGCTTTCTCTCTCTGACCCTTCATCTGATGGCACCGTTCTATTGTAATTAACCCGAGAAACACAGGAGTGGAAAACGACAGCGAACATGTGGGCAGTGTTCAGTCTCAATCCACACCTGAACTGAGTAGTATAGAGGCCCCCTAAAAGTTAATAAGCGCGACGTTATAAAGGTCAGTAAACCTCACTTCAAACAGCCAGCAAATGCTCAGGTTTTGCCTCGGTTAATTAATTCTGAGGTTGAAATACCTATTCACGTGAAGTCTACAAATCAATAAAATTAATTTTAAAAACTCAATAAATCAAAGCATACTTTATTCGTCACACGCAAACTAAAGAGCTGATAAACAGGAATGTTATTACTATCGGCATTAAGTTTCCAAACACAAATGTGGATTTCAACATTTTTAATTAAAACAAGCACATTTTCTGATTGAAGCAAAGTTTTAAAGCCAACACAAAGAGAAAAAAGAGAGGATCAGGAAGAAGGGGGGGGGGGGGAGCGAGAGAGACAGGTGGGGGAATGGCGGAGGGGGGAGGGGGAGGGGGGGGACAAATCTACAGGGTGAGAGAAAGATAGAGGCTGGAGGTGGGGGGGGGGGGGGGGGGGGGGGGGGGGGGGGGGGTAGACAGATAGACGGAGTGGCCGGGGCGTGAGAACGGGAGAAACAGAGAGAGAGAGAGAGAGAGAGAGCAGTTGTGCTGTTGGTAGAGGCGAGGCGGGCAGGCAGACAGATAGTCTAGTTATGATGATAAGGTTCAAGGACAGCTGCACCACCCGGAGTGCACGTGCAACGCATGCAGCAAACCGACTTTCACTTTTGGATAAGAAACGACGCAAGATAATGTGCAGACACAGATGGCGGTAGAACTGCCTGAGGCAGAGAGGGGTGGGGGTGGGTGGAGGGTTGAGAGGACATTCGACCGAGCGCAAGCGCGCGTACACACACACACACACACACACACATATATATAATATATATATTTTTTTTTTTCATTTATATGTACACACACACACACACACACACACACACACACACACACACACACACACACACACACAAGTATGCAGAGCGACAGACAGATAAAATAGAAACAAACTGAACGAGAAATGTAGTGAAAAAGACAAAGTGGGTGCTTTGAAGAATGTTCCCAAGGTTTGAGGTGGATGTGCGTGCGTGTGTATGTGTGTTGTGTGCGTGTGTATGCATGTATGCGTGTGTGTGTGTGTGTGTGTGTGTGTGTGTGTGTGTGTGTGTGTGTGTGTGTGTGTGTGTGTGTGTGTGTAGAGCGAGAAACTAAGACATAAACAGACTAAGCACGAATTTAAGTGAAAAAGACAAACTTCATGGAAGAAGGTACTGTGATGAATGCTTCCAACATTTCTGGTGGATATGTGTGTGTGTGTGTGTGTGTGTGTGTGTGTGTGTGTGTGTGTGTGTGTGGTGTGTGTGTGTGTGTATGTCTGTCTATATGTCTGTATGTCTGTATGTCTGTATGTAAGTATGGCTGAGCGACAGAGTGTAACAGCAACTCACCCAAGGCGTCCCAGAAGGCGTCAATGTTCTCATAGTTCTGCGACACCCATTTGCCCACCAGTCCGTCGGCCATGTTGGTAGTCAGCTATCTTCAAGGCGCTTCTCTGCTCGTCTGAACTTCCTGTTCCCAAGGTCAGCTTCCGCTTTCCTGCCGCCTCCGGAAGTAGGGGCTGATGAACTACTCGAGTCTAAAGATACAAGAGGTTTTTTTTTTTTTAATTCATCATCATCATTTTCTTTCTGTGCGATTGTACAAAAAAAGACTTTGTTCTAGTACATGAAAAAGCACTTGGCGTTTATTTTTCTATCCTTTATTTCACTGACAAAAATACTTTGTAATGAGACGACAAACGAGGCACTGCATACGCACACATAAGCACGCACGCCAAGCGCGCGCACTATTGAATATTATTAAGTATTAATTAAGTTTATAATTCTGAAAAAAAAAAAAAAAAAAAAGCAACAGCTTTTGCAAGATTTTTTTAATGGATAAAACTTTCAGTTGACCTGTAGACTTTGCGAAGTGATAATCCCCTAACCCTACCCCACCCCCTCACCCCCCTAATCCTTCCTCCCCCCCAACTATGTTTGCCCGCATGCACCTCTTGCACACACCTCAATAATCCAAGTCTGGAACAAAACAACACGCAAAAGCTTTTGAACAGATTTCCTCATGGATAAAATGTTCACTGGACTTGAGGCTTTGCGTTGTGGCAATTCTCTATCCCCCCCCCCCCCTCCCCATCCCGTCCACCCCCACCATCATCATCACCTCTCTCTCTCTCCTCTCTCTCTCTCTCACAACACACCACACCACACACACACACACACACACACACACACACACACACACACACACATGATCATGGTTGTCCAGTCATCCGAACATGCACCTATAATGCAAGTCTTCTGGAAACAACAGTAAACACAGATAACAGTCAAGCTGCTGGTTTAGGAATGATTACGGGGAGGAGGGGAGGAGGGTGGGGGTGTTACAGCGGAAGTAACCTGCAAACCAATATGGACAACGAGACAGAGCACGCATGTACTGATCTTGGCGATTCTGGTTCGATTCTCAAGTAACATCTCTCCAAGTGTGAAGCATTTTTTGGAGCACATAGCACCAATCATGTGGAATGGTCCACACATGACCTTTGCCCTTCTCACATTGAAAATACTGGTCCATCGGCCGACTTTGTACTGAATGTAACGATTGTCTGGCTGGTTACCTAAGCCGGTTTCGCCCAGTCCATAGCCACTTCGCATTAAATTGCACCCCCCACCTCCCCCTTTCTGCCTTCTTCAATGTTGCAATGTGTGTGAGTGTGTGTGTGTGTGTGTGTGTGTGCGTGCGTGCGTGGTGTGTGTGTGTGGGGGGGGGGGGGGGGGAGGGGGGGTATGTGTATGTGCATGTATGCGTGTATGAAAACGTGTATGCAGGATGAAAAGGAGTTAACATTGGTTCTGACTCCATTCTCCATACAGTCCTTCGAATGAGACTATAAACCCAGGTTCCGTGTGTGGACGCACGCATAACATCTTGCACACACGTAAAAAAATCCCATCACCAACTTCGGCAGAGAAGGCCAGTTTGGCCGTTGGTATGGATGACACGTTACACATAGCATGCACCGTTCCCAAAGATGGAGTATGGCTGCCTTAATGGCGGGATAAAAAATGGTCATACACACAAAATTCCACTCCCTTTGTTGCGCAGATGGGATTAATCCTTGCCTGTCTATACAGGGAGTGTCCGCAGGAGTATCAGCCTGCGTACGCAGAAGAAGAAGAAGCTCAAAAACGATTGATGTCAAACGTAGAGCTTCATGCTTCCTACAGTAAAACAAGAAGTGGCCTTCGTCTTGAACAAAAAGGACGCAAGACAGAAAGATTTGTATCAAACAATCTTCTGTTCGCACAAAATCCTAGGGTTCTAGTTCTAAACCTTGCCAAACCATCCCGGTGACGTTTATGTGTTACTGCGTTGAGGTATTATTACTTCCTTGAGGTATTATTACTCCGATTGGAATATGTCTTTAAAAGAGCTGAACCAAGCATATTTCTCTGTCTCTGTTATATGAGCATGCCAGTTTTTTTGAAAACAATCGGTAAGCCGTTGCCGGAATTCCGATAATCATACTTTTTTCATTGCCTACCAAAACTATTCCGAATCCATTTGATCAGAATGATCCTTATGTCAGACGCCCAGTTGCAATATCCAACTTCATCTGGTCTGAAGAGTACTTCAAATGCCTCTCTACATAAACGTTTTTCAGATAGTCAAAATTACTATTCACCATTACCGAATGCATTTAATGTAGCTTATCAGAAACAAAAGGAACCTGCCTGATTCTCCATCCCCACATCTTATTTGAAGAGTGAAGAGGCACATTTACAAATTTCTTGACTGCAAAAGTGTGTACATCTTCCATTT
Source organism: Conus canariensis (assembly GCA_033310375.1). NCBI lineage: Eukaryota > Metazoa > Mollusca > Gastropoda > Neogastropoda > Conidae > Conus > Conus canariensis. The sequence goes on from CM065739.1 coordinate 55,296,978, forward strand.
GTTTGTGTTCACAGAGTCCCCAGACTTCAGCAGCATAGTTATGTCAAAATAGGCCACATCTGAGTATCAAATAGTTTCCAAAATAAAGAAGGATCAATAGAGTTTCATCTTCCCATGAACATATTTTTCGTTAACACTAGGTAACATACATACGTTCATTAGGACAGAGAGAGATAGTATCCACACAGACTGGGGCGCAATGAGACGGGAGCACAATGAGACGGGATGCACATTTTGGGAGCACAATGAGACGGGGGCACAATGAGAGGGGTTACACATTTTGGGGGCACAATGAGACGGGGGCACAATGAGACGGGGGCACAATGAGACGGGGGCACAATGAGACGGGATGCACATTTTGGGGGCACAATGAGACGGGGGCACAATGAGAGGGGTTTACACATTTTGGGGGGCACAATGAGACGGGGGCACAATGAGACGGGGGCACAATGAGACGGGATGCACATTTTGGGGGCACAATGAGACGGGGGCACATGAGACGGGTTACACATTTTGGGGGCACAATGAAGACGGGGGGCGCATGAGACGAGGGCGCAATGACACGGGGGCACAATGGAGACGGGGGCACAATGAGACGGGTTACACATTTTGGGGGCACAATGAGACGGGGGCGCAATGAGACGAGGGCGCAATGACACGGGGGCACAATGAGACGAGGGCACAATGAGACGGGGGCACAATGAGACGAGGGCACAATGCGACGGGGGCGCAATGAGACGGGGGCACAATGAGACGGGGGCAGATTGACATGACCCCAAATTTTGATCCCTCCCTTTTGGCCTTTCAAGCAGCTTCTGACCGGCCTGCGTGAAGCTGAGTTTTGGGG
>CM065739.1:55297924-55300424 GCA_033310375.1 Conus canariensis
CTTCCACTGCAAAGGAGGACGCACGAGCTGCATGTACACACCGTGTACTGTGGTTTATGTTTCGTCACTGCTTTCTCTCTCTGACCCTTTCATCTGATGGCACCGTTCTATTGTAATTAACCCGAGAAACACAGGAGTGGGAAAACGACAGCGAACATGTGGGCAGTGTTCAGTCTCAATCACACCTGAACTGAGTAGTATAGAGGCCCCCTAAAAGTTAATAAGCGCGACGTTATAAGGTCAGTAAACCCTCACTTCAAACAGCCAGCAAATGCTCAGGTTTTGCCTCGGTTAATTAATTCTGAGGTTGAAATACCTATTCACGTGAAGTCTACAAATCAATAAAATTAATTTTAAAAACTCAATAAATCAAAGCAACTTTATTCGTCACACGCAAACTAAAGAGCTGATAAACAGGAATGTTATTACTATCGGCATTAAGTTTCCAAACACAAATGTGGATTTCAACATTTTTAATTAAAACAAGCACATTTTCTGATTGAAGCAAAGTTTTTTAAAGCCAACACAAAGAGAAAAAAGAGAGGATCAGGAAGAAGGGGGGGGGGGGGGAGCGAGAGAGACAGGTGGGGGAATGGCGGGAGGGGGGAGGGGGGGGAGGGGGGGGACAAATCTACAGGGTGAGGGGAAAGATGAGAGGGGTGGTGGGGGGGGGGGGGGGGGGGGGCGGGGGGTAGACAGATAGACGGAGTGGCCGGGGCGTGAGAACGGGAGAAAACAGAGAGAGAGAGAGAGAGAGAGAGCAGTTGTGTGTTGGTAGAGGCGAGGCGGGCAGGCAGACAGATAGTCTAGTTATGATGATAAGGTTCAAGGACAGCTGCACCACCCGGAGTGCACGTGCAACGCATGCAGCAAACCGACTTTCACTTTTGGATAAGAAACGACGCAAGATAATGTGCAGACACAGATGGCGGTAGAACTGCTGAGGCAGAGAGGGGTGGGGTGTGGGTGGAGGGTTGAGAGGACATTCGACCGAGCGCAAGCGCGCGTACACACACACACACACACACACACATATATATATATATATTTTTTTTTTTTTTCATTTATATGTACCACACACACACACACACACACACAACACACACACACACACACACACACACACAAGTATGCAGAGCGACAGACAGATAAAATAGAAACAAACTGAACAGAAAATGTAGTGAAAAAGACAAAGTGGGTGCTTTGAAGAATGTTCCCAAGGTTTGAGGTGGATGTGCGTGCGTGTGTATGTGTGTGTGTGCGTGTGTATGCATGTATGCGTGTGTGTGTGTGTGTGTGTGTGTGTGTGTGTGTGTGTGTGTGTGTGTGTGTGTGTGTGTGTGTGTGTGTTAGAGCGAGAAACTAAGACATAAACAGACTAAGCACGAATTTAAGTGAAAAAGACAAACTTCATGGAAGAAGGTACTGTGATGAATGCTTCCAACATTTCTGGTGGATATGTGTGTGTGTGTGTGTGTGTGTGTGTGTGTGTGTGTGTGTGTGTGGGGTGTGTGTGTGTGTGGTATTCTGTCTATATGTCTGTATGTCTGTATGTATGTATGTAAGTATGGCTGAGCGACAGAGTGTAACAGCAACTCACCCAAGGCGTCCCAAGAAGGCGTCAATGTTCTCATAGTTCTGCGACACCCATTTGCCCACCAGTCCGTCGGCCATGTTGGTAGTCAGCTATCTTCAAGGCGCTTCTCTGCTCGTCTGAACTTCCTGTTCCCAAGGTCAGCTTCCGCTTTCCTGCCGCCTCCGGAAGTAGGGGCTGATGAACTACTCGAGTCTAAAGATACAAGAGGTTTTTTTTTTTTTAATTCATCATCATCATTTCTTTCTGTGCGATTGTACAAAAAAAGACTTTGTTCTAGTACATGAAAAAGCACTTGGCGTTTATTTTTTCTATCCTTTATTTCACTGACAAAAATACTTTGTAATGAGACGACAAACGAGGCACTGCATACGCACACATAAGCACGCACGCAAGCGCGCGCACTATTGAATATTATTAAGTATTAATTAAGTTTATAATTCTGAAAAAAAAAAAAAAAAAAGCAACAGCTTTTGCAAGATTTTTTTAATGGATAAAACTTTCAGTTGACCTGTAGACTTTGCGAAGTGATAATCCCCTACCCCTACCCCACCCCCTCACCCCCCTAATCCTTCCTCCCCCCCAACTATGTTTGCCCGCATGCACCTCTTGCCACAACACCTCAATAATCCAAGTCTGGAACAAAAACAACACGCAAAAGCTTTTGAACAGATTTCCTCATGGATAAAATGTTCACTGGACTTGAGGCTTTGCGTTGTGGCAATTCTCTATCCCCCCCCCCCCCCTCCCCATCCCGTCCACCCCACCATCATCATCATCCTCTCCTCTCTCTCTCTCTCTCTCTCTCATCTCCACACACACACACACCACACACACACACACACACACACACACACACACACACACACAAAGATCATGGTTGTCCAGTCATCCGAACATGCACCT
>CM065739.1:55305424-55342924 GCA_033310375.1 Conus canariensis
GGTGAAAGTGGCCAACAAACCCCGCTCTGTCCAACGGCGCTCGCTGAACAATTTATATCGTTAGTCACGGGTCCTGTCTGCGTGGGGAAGGAGAGAGAGGAGGAGAGAGAGAGAGAGGGGTGGGGGTGGGGGGTGGGTGGGGAGGAATGGAGAGGGTGGGGGTCGCCAGATTTGGGACCGGGCGGTGTCGCGGATGGCCATGTCCCCTCACTAATTTGACCCCCAGGGAGAAAAGAAAACTGTGATACACCATCAACTACCTATAGTAAACTGAGTGAAGTCTGGTGAAAACAGGAAAGAACAAGGAGAAGAATGGAAAGGGGTGCGGGGCAGGGAAAAGGGGTGGGGGGGGGGGGGGAAGAGAGGGAGAAGACTATTCAGACAAAGAATTTCGCAAACACACATACGCACACACGCATACACATACGCACACACGCATGCGCGTGCAGCATGCACGCACGCCGTACCACTCACGCGCGCCGCACACACACACATACGCATGCGCAGAGCGCACATGTGCATGCACGGACACAGAGAGAGAGAGAGAGTTCAAAACCAGTCCTTCTAAGAGAATACCAGTCCAACAAAGGCCAAGTGGATAGAACCTCATTCCCTCGACTCATGAGCCCTGGGTTTAAACCCCGCATTGAGACAGCAGCTGAATCAGAGATTTTCCGTTCGGGGTCAGGGATCTCGCAGACTCAGACCCCTTCCAAGTCTTTCATTTCGGATGAAACTTCAAGCCAAGATGGCCACTGAGTTAAAAAAAAAAAAAAAAAATCAAGGACACTCGGAAGTGTGTATACTTTTTAGCCAAGATCCATCGCGTCCGGAGACATTTTGCATTGCCGTCAGAACTCGCGAGAGGTTAGCTTATGTTAACGTTGAGGGACACGAGAGGTTAGCTTATGTTAACGTTGAGGGACACGAGAGGTTAGCTTATGTTAACGTTGAGGGACACGAGAGGTTAGCTTATGTTAACGTTGAGGGACACGAGAGGTTAGCTTATGTTAACGTTGAGGGACACGAGAGGTTAGCTTATGTTAACGTTGAGGGACACGAGAGGTCAGCTTATGTTAACGTTGAGGGACACGAGAGGTCAGCTTATGTTAACGTTGAGGGACACGAGAGGTCAGCTTATGTTAACGTTGAGGGACACGAGAGGTCAGCTTATGTTAACGTTGAGGGACACGAGAGGTCAGCTTATGTTAACGTTGAGGGACACGAGAGGTCAGCTTATGTTAACGTTGAGGGACACGAGAGGTCAGCTTATGTTAACGTTGAGGGACACGAGAGGTCAGCTTATGTTAACGTGAGGGACACGAGAGGTCAGCTTATGTTAACGTTGAGGGACACGAGAGGTTAGCTTATGTTAACGTTGAGGGACACGAGAGGTTAGCTTATGTTAACGTTGAGGGACACGAGAGGTTAGCTTATGTTAACGTTGAGGGACACGAGAGGTTAGCTTATGTTAACGTTGAGGGACACGAGAGGTTAGCTTATGTTAACGTTGAGGGACACGAGAGGTTAGCTTATGTTAACGTTGAGGGACATGAGAGGTCAGCTTATGTTAACGTTGAGGGACACGAGAGGTCAGCTTATGTTAACGTTGAGGGACACGAGAGGTCAGCTTATGTTAACGTTGAGGGACACGAGAGGTCAGCTTATGTTAACGTTGAGGGACACGAGAGGTCAGCTTATGTTAACGTTGAGGGACACGAGAGGTCAGCTTATGTTAACGTTGAGGGACACGAGAGGTCAGCTTATGTTAACGTTGAGGGACACGAGAGGTCAGCTTATGTTAACGTTGAGGGACACGAGAGGTTAGCTTATGTTAACGTTGAGGGACACGAGAGGTTAGCTTATGTTAACGTTGAGGGACACGAGAGGTTAGCTTATGTTAACGTTGAGGGACACGAGAGGTTAGCTTATGTTAACGTTGAGGGACACGAGAGGTTAGCTTATGTTAACGTTGAGGGACACGAGAGGTTAGCTTATGTTAACGTTGAGGGACACGAGAGGCGAGAGCAGCAACAAAGAAACGGGTGTTTTAAGACAAATCTCAAAATGGCGTTACAGTTATTTCCTCAACTCTTCTTCTTGTTGCTGTGTCAGTGGTTTGATCGCTCCAAGCACCAAGCAGAGAACGTGACTCCTTGTCATGCACCATTCACAGTACGTCAGAACTGTCGGCCATTTTCCCGTCGCACGTGGGGATGACACCTCCACGACAGTCGAACGAGCTGTCGCCTATCTCTAGCCCCCGCACGCCGCTAAGGGGTGTTGTTAAGCGTGAACACTCGCCAAGCAGGCGAGAATCCTGTCCGCCAGACGCGTCCGTGGATTTATTGACTCTATGGGTCGGTTCACGGGTGAAAATTCACATAGCATCATCATTTTTTCTGCCGGGGGGGGGGGGGGGGGGGGGGGGGGGGGGGAAGTAACAGCAAGTTCGGACCGAAGGAGTTACTTCCCATGGCCACTCTGGTTCAACAAAATGTGGCTAAATACGAACGTTTCTTAATGTTGCATGGGTTAATTCTTTATGACAGTATTTTATTTTCATTGAAAATTCATGAATCGTCACCTTACAGTGTCCTTGTAGCCTACAGTGGAAAATTTGTAATAACCTTGGTAAATCGGTCAGACCGCTTAACCTACATCTGTACCTCAGGTGGGGGAACAACATTTTAATGGGTACATCCTTTAACTGCATTTCCATCATGACACCATGCTTAATTAAACCGCGGAGCAGTGTTTTTTGTGTGTGATCTTGCCGACAGACAGACAGACAAACAAACAAACGCACGTGGTTGAAAATATGGCTCACATGAAGAACAATTCACACTCTCTCGCACACACACACACATACACGCGTGCACACACACACATACACACGCACGCACGCACACACACACACACGCACACACACACGCACGCACGCACGCACACACACACACACACACACACACACACACACACACACACCACACACACACACACACACACACACGTGCGCGCGCGCGTTGTCATCTGAATCAGTGATGTAGCATCAGTCTCTCTGTGCCCGTCAAAACGTGCACTATTTGTTTAGACCATGAGCCCCTTTAGAATATGACAGTTAGCGCGTGAATTAAGTAAATCAGACCATGAGCCCCTTTAGAATATGAAAGTTAGCGCGTGAATTAAGTAAATCGTGTCCCGTCCATTGTGAAAGAGAAAATCATTTTTCACTTGTGGCATAGATTACAGAGAGAGAGAGAGAGAGAGAGAGAGAGAGAGAGAGAGAGAGAGAGGAGAGAAGAGAGAAGAGACAGACAGACAGACAGACAAGACAGACAGAAGACGACAGAGAGAGAAAGACAGGAGAGAGAGAGAGAGAGAGAGAGAGAGAGAGAGGAGAGAGAGAGAGAGAGAGAAGAGAGAAGAAGAAGAAGAAGAAGAAGAAGAAGAAGAAGAAGAAGAAGAAGAAGAACAACAACAACAACAACAACAACAACAACAACAAACAAGAAGAACAGGAACAAGAAGAACAAGAACAAGGAGAAGAACAAAAAAAAAAAAAAAAAAAAAAAGAAAAACGGAGGAGGAGGTGGAGGAGGAGGAGGAGGAGCAGCAGCAGCAGCAGCAGCAGCAGCAGCAGAACCAGTAGCCGCTGCAGCCGTGAGGTACGCTGGGTCTGGCCTGCGGTGGGGAGGATGTGATCAGAGCTGCAACCAATGTACAAATCTTACACTGTGATCCCTGACAGAACGACGTCTGTGAGTGTCCACGCCCCCGCGACAGTGTTCCTTTCTAATTAGGAAAGATGGACGAGACTTGTCCTTCGAAGGAGACTATAAACCGAGGTTCTGTGTGTGAACGCACGCGTAACATCTTGCATGCACGTAAAAATCCCATCACCAACTTTCGGAAGAGAAGGCCAGTCTGGCCGTTGGTACGGATGACACGTTACACATAGCATGCACCCTGCGTGAAAAATGGAAAGAATGAAGGAAGTAAGGAAACTGAGTGAACGATATTGAAGGATGCTGACTGGATGACACGGGAAAAAACGACTAAAATGAAGCGCCAGCTGGCAGCTCTTCAGTCGGCACTACCCGTTGTGTAAACGAGTGTGGATTGTAAAGCGCTTAGAGCTTGGTCTCTAGCCGAGAATAGGCGCTATATAAGTATTCGTAATAATAATCATAACATGTAGGTAAGACCGTTGAACTGAAAAGGGGAGGGGGGGGGGGGAGGGGGAGGGGGGAGGGTGAGGGGGGGGGGGGAGCGGGAGGGAACTGGGTGCCTGAATTCTTGACTCAGTGACAGACCTTCTCTCCACCTTGTGGTACGCGGCAGAGCTTGAGTTCAAACATCCCGCTGGCACGGAACTTGAAGAAACTGACATTTTCTTCTTTTTTGTTGTTGTTGCTGTCAGTCTCAAGAGTGCTGTGGTGTTAGGTTTGTGACGCATAGATCCCACCCCACCCCTCCCCCTTACTCTCTTCTCTTCCTGATACCTGGGACAGGTGTGCGTGCACTGAAACCAGAATTTTTTGCTGCGTAGAACGGAATCGTTTCGAATTAGCGAGCCTGCATGCAGAAACTGAAGCGAGGAAAAAGAATAACAGATGCGTACGTTACTAGGTCGACACGTCAGAATGGATCAGACCAACTGCGGACACAGACACCACGCGTTTCGACCTGTTAGTTTGGTTCAGACTGGATAAGCATGTAAAACAAATGAGAGAGAGAGAGAGAGAGAGAGAGAGAGAGAGAGAAAGAGAGAGAGAGAGAGAGAGTGCAGAAACATCACCTGTTTCCAGTGAGTGTGTGTGACAAGAGATGTCGATTCTCTTGTATTGAATAGCTTGTAGAGAATAGAATCGTATAGAAACTGTGCAACCAATACGAAGACAGACGAAAAAAAAATAAAGAGGGTCAAGAAAGTTCAAATTTGGGAATTTATTATAAAAAAAAAAAGAAGTCAAAATTGCCCAGGGGGAAGGCTGGGGGGGGGGGGGGGGTATTCAAGGTAGGACGGCAGTTGCAAAGCGGAATGGCCTATCAGCAGTTGTGTGTGCCTGCCTCCGAAACCCACATCCTTTAGCGATAAACAGGACTGCGGATTGGGATGGAAAGATAACGGCACAGAAACAGATAGACGGACCCTTAGAAACTGAGAGAGAGAGAGAGAGAGAGAGAGAGAGAGAGAGAGAGAGAGAGAGTAGAAAATAACGGCAGAGAGACAGACAGACGGACCGATAGAAAGAGAAGAGAGAGAGGGAGAGAGAAAGACAGACAGAGAAACAGAGACAGACAGACAGGCAGATAGAGGGAGGGAGGGAGTGGGTAAGCTGTTCGAATGACCATTGTGTGATCAATGCTTTGTTTAGAAGGCAGAAATACACCAGAGAAGGAGAAAATAGAAGAGATGGGTGGGCTCTCTCTCTCTCTCTCTCTCTCTCTCTCTCTTTCCCTCCTCCCCCCCTCTCTCTATCTCTCTGCGGAAAGAAACAAAAGACAGAAGGGTGGGGCTAGAGCGAGCGGGGGGTGGGGGGGGGGTGGTGGTAGAGGATTTAATGAGTGGCAGCAATTATACACTAGAGGAAGCCGGACTAAAAATCCAGCTAGGTGTAAACTACGACCAGGGTTTCTCGTGGTGCTTTCAGCCCTGAAATACCTGGAGCCGTTCTCTGGCACCATGTACTGGAGCCGGCTGCAGGTCCATCCTGTGTTGTTTGGTTATCATTTATTTGTGAATTTATTCATTTATTTATTCATCTATTAATTCATTTATTCGTTTATTTAGTCAATTCGTTAGTTGGTCAGTTACAAAGTGAGTTTTACACGCAAAATTCTGTCCGAGAATTGAGTTAGTAACTTAATGGCAGCTAATGTTTACAAACGAGGAGATTTCTGGGTCCAGCATATCAGTTAGCGCTGGGTGCGTGCTGCCAATGACATACGACCATACGTGACTGAGGGAGGGACACGGTAGTCGAGTCATTGTAGTGTGTGGCCACTCTTGGCTCGGGAGCTGCGCTGGGTGCTTCACCGATCGAGTTCAGCACAAGAAAGGACGCGCAGCATTGAGGGCCAGCAGCTAGCTCTCCACAGACCCTTACTGACGCTCAGCGTTCAAGTTCAGTGATGATGCTGACGGGTCCCCCAACCAGTTCAGCAGGACACAAAACCCTCTTCGGCCGCGTCCCTGTCATTGTTGTCTCCCTTCCCACAGTCCTGAGGATGAAGCAGTGGAGACGACGATTTCAATTTAAAAAAAAAAAAAAGAAAAAGAGAAAAGAAAAAGAGAAAGAAAAAAGAAAAAGAAAAGAAAGAAAGAAAGAAAGATCTCTGAACGTGTGACGCAAAAGAGGCAAGAGTGGAAGACAGTGAGGAAGAACAAAAAAAATGGAGAGAAATACTGTGTGTACCACCCCACTTCCGTCCACGACTCCGTGCAGTGGCCAACGTATAATGCATCCGAGTCAGATCCGAGTCAGATCCGTAGTACTGTCTTTGGTCAGATAATTCCAACTTTGAGGAAATACGGGCGAATGTTCAATGTTATTTTAGTCATGTATGTGCTTTACCTGTCTCGGAGACATGGTTTCAGTGAAGAGATCAGTGATGATATTTCAGTCTAAGAGGAGTTTGGTGTATTAATGTAGCGACCCTTCGAGTTCGTGGAAGACTTTTAGAGTTGCGTTTTCTTGTTTTGTCTTGACAACGTGTTAGAGTTAGTTCCCTTTTGTTTTGGAGGTCAACGGACACGACGATCGTTGTGGACCAAGTCTGGGTTACGAACACTTCAGTTTAGAACCACACTAAAGTATATTGGGCAAAGATAAACGTGACAGAGAAACTAAGGGGAGAAGGTGTGTGTGTGTGTGTGTGTGTGTGTGTGTGTGTGTGTGTGTGCGCGCGCGCAATAGTGTAGCATTGCGAATGTTGAAGTGCGTTAAGTGTGAGCACACAATGTTGAAGTATTGGCCGTGTCACGTCGACCCAGGCACGTGCCACGTGAGTTTGGACAGCTGTTCATCTCCGTCGTGTGTGTGACGGCGACGCCGCACGTGCAGCCACGGAACTGACTGACTACACTGCTCACGCTATGCGATTCATTTCACCCGACGCACCGTGTTTCATCTCAGGAGACATTAATCAATGCGACTCCAAATCGAATCTGTACTTCTTTTAAACAAGATGTTACTTGTCTTAAACGAAAAATATAAAATACAGGACTTGTGCTATGGGAATACAACGTCTTATGCAGATGTGTGTGTGCGTGTGTGTCACACACACACACACACACACACACACACACACACACACACACACACACACACACACATTGATACACAACACACAGCCACGAGGACTAAACGGGGCCAAGGGCAGCAAACCAAGGGAAGGAGGAGGGAAACACGAGGGTTCCCCTCTGACCCCCACCCCACCCCCATCACACACACACACACACACACACACACACACGCGCGCGCGCGCGCACAATCACAATTGCAAAGATCGAAGATCAAGGGAGACCATCTCCTCGATGATGACAAGCTCTCGACTCAAAAACAATGATCTCCCCTTAACGAAACGGGGGCATAGCTCACACCATGGCGAGCCAAGCAGAGCAAGCGGTGAAAGGAGAAGGGGGCGTGGCAGGAGGCGTGGTGGTGGTGTGTTTGCCAATGTTGACAGTCAGCTGATGAGTTTCTGTCACCTTTACCTGATTTTGTAAGGGGGGGGGGGGGGGGGGGGAGGGGGGGATTCTGGTCTGAAAGAACAGCCCAGTGGGATGAATGGATGGATTTTTTTTCTCTCTTTTTGTCACAGATGATTTTGTGCAAAAATTAAATTTTTTTATCTTTTTTTTTTTCACTGATGATTTAGTGCAAATATTAGTCACAGAATCAAACATATGCACAACAAACAATCCAGCAGATACAGTAAGGCCACAGCAAATTAAAAAAAACAAAACAACTCTAGGTATGCTACACGGAAAGAGACCAACATGCTATGAAATGAAGCAGTTTTGGGGCCTCACATTACTCATGGGCATCATGAAAAATCCATCAACAGTTGTAATGGTTAAAACACCCACTGCTGACAACAAACATATTTCCTTTGGTAATGGATAGAAACGTGTGTGTGTGTGTGTGTGTGTGTGTGGAGAGAGAGAGAGAGAGAGAGAGAGTGTGTGTGTGTGTGTGTGTGTGTATGTGTTTATGAGAAAGTGTATATAGATGTGCGAGTTTATGAGAATCTGTATATAGAAATATATATATATGTGTGTGTGTGTGTGTGTGTTTACGTGTGTGTGTGTGTGTGTTTACGTGTGTGTGTGTGTGTGTGTGTGTATGAGAAAGTGTATATAGATGCGTGTGTTTATGAAAAATTGTATATAGATATGTGTGTGTGTGTTTGCGTGTGTGCGCATACGTGTGTGTGTGTGTGTGTGTGTGTGTGTGTGTGTGTGTGTGTGTGTGTGTGTGTGTGTGAGCGTGTGTGTGTGTTGAAATCTGACACACGAAGCTGCACTCTCTGTTTCCTACCAGGGAAGCATTTTAGTGTCATATCAGTTGTTTGTTTTTTTTTGTTCTAATCTTATTTTATTATTATTTTTTACTGGATTTTCCACTTAGTCAATATCCCCTGTGGTCCTGCATAGGATTTTGTGAAAAATAGACTGCTTTTGTTTTTTTTTACTTGAAGAAAACACTTTCAGAGATTGTTTTCAGTGTGGATTGCTTACTGTGGCCATCACTTCAAAAGCAAATTTTACAGTGTAGTGAAGAAACTACCAAGTTCCAGTGTGTTCCCACATAGGACTGTGTGAAATAAGGACTCTGCTGATGTTTTATTTCCATGACCATCCTTCTCAGACTCTTTGTGATGTGAACTACTGTTTTCCTGAAGAAAGTGGATCTTACAGTTCTTCAAAAAAAGGCAGTATTGTCATATGAAGCAAGAGCAAGGTAAGCTATTTCATTATGTTTATGTTATTCTAACATTGTTATTGTTCAACTGACACATTTTTGTGCACGTTACTAACTATAACTATCTAGCAACAATAAACAATGATAACTAAAACAGAAAATGTGTTCTGTGTTTTCAAATATTCTATTAAAGAAAAATTCTGCTGGTCACAAACTGACAGAAAATACAACAAAATATTTTCTGTATTGTCTACTCCTTTTTCTTTCAGAATATATATATATATATATATATATATTTGTTAAAAAATATTTTAAAAAATGAAGTATTAAAATCTACAAGCTTGTTTCTAGCGTTGCTATCCTCAGGATGTCTTTTGGGGCGCGCCAACGATCTTTTATGGCGTGCGGGACCCGATTTCAACTCTGTGTGTGCAGGCGGATCTCATTTGCTGCACGTGCGGCCTGTGGTTCTTATTGGGGCCTGTTCAGATGGAATGTGCTAGCAAAGATTTCCACTTGTGCCTGCAATTGTTTACAATTTCTACTTTTGTGTTCAGAGTTGCTAAGTGTGGTTTGCATAATATTAACCATTTTTCTGTGGAGCATACACACACACACACACACACACACACACACACACACACACACACACACTTTTATGTATGTTAGTTAACATTTGAGCCCACAATATGTTTTTAGCAACCACCTGATTTTCCCTAAAAATTCCTTGGCAAATGAGTTCAGGTTCTTGGCTAAATTCCTTGGCAGCCTAAGGGTTAAGTCACTTTGGTGCAAAGTTATTTCATCACTTGGTGCTGACACTTGAAATATGATTTGTCAGATTAGGCATTAGCAGTGATCATGGCCAAACAAATACATAATACTGTCATGTGCTACTAGTGTTTGAAGAGGGACAGATGTTTCCTTTTCAGGGGGATTTCCAGTGCTCCACATTAGGAGGCACTTTAAAGCCTTAAACTGTAAGTATCATTTGCCTTGGAATTTGGATAAAATACAATGGAAACTATTCTTGAATGGCTCTGACCTGTTTGACACTGGAAACTATTCTTAAATGGCACTGATCTGTTGGTAATTGGAAACTATTCTTAAATGGCTGTGATCTGTTGCTCATTGGAAACTATTCTTAAATGGCTGTGATCTCCGTCATATTATAACAACTGAAAATGTTGCCAGAATACATTTAGTGTTGTGTTGTTGGTTCAGTGTACACGGTGACCCCAATGTCAGAGGCCTGTGGCATTCCCATACCCTTTGTGGTGAAATGCGGGACTGTTCTGGTATTTACTGTTCTTTCTTCTGGTGCAGGAATTATTGTGGCTGGGAACTGCTCTATAAATCATAGGTTAGACACACACACACACACACATACACAAAAGCGTCTGCATGTGCACACAAACACACATGCACATACACAGTGATCTACAGAGCTCTCTCTCTCTCTCTCTCTCTCTCTCTCTCCACACACACACACACACACACACACACACACACACCACACACATGGGCTCAAGTTTTCAAGTTTTATTTCATTATACACATATAGCCTAGGCAACCACACAGTCTTTTCAGAGCTGTCAAAATTCAAGGAAAAAAGTCACTTTACAAAGCAAGTCAGACTATCACACACACACACACACACACACACACACACACACACACACACTCACACACACACACTCACACACACACCGCAGGCATATGTGCACATATGCATGCACACACACACACACACACACACACACACACACACACACACACACACACACACACTTCACCGCTGGTCATGCTTTCACCCAAAACATGCAAACCCAAGGCCATCGTTACAGACATGGAAATAAAATCGTCTGTGTCAAAAGTAACGTCAACGACAAAGAGAAAAATCATCAGTACCAATGGTGATGTCAATGATGAAAACACCAACAACGAGCACCCAAATCCATCACTCCTGATCTGACTCCAACCTCCATCGGACTCGCCACACCAGACCCGATTTGCCTGGCACCTCCCATGAGCTACAAAGCATTGCTGTGGTTATGAGAGCTGGGAGAGGGGAGGCAGACACAGTATCAGTGTTTCAAATGCCACACTTACATATGTAAAGAGCACAGTGTGCTCTCTTGTCCTGGAATTTGCAGTAGAGTACAGACGATGCAGTGTAGGGCATCACTGATTGCTTTGATGTGAAGTTTGACCAGTTTGAGTTCATCAATCTTTGAATGTATCGATGTTTTTTCAGGGGACAGACGTAAAGATTAGCAACAACAAAAAAACACCTGGAACCGAGGACAGTAACAGCACAAACCAATACATCCTCATAAATGAAAAGAACCAACAGTCCTAAAGAAAATTGAAAGTTAACTCGTCTTTGAATCATGTGCTTAAATAATTGGGTATGTTTCACACAACTCTAAACATGTACATTTAATTGTTTATTACAGAGTAATAAAAGTAACAAGATTGTTTAAGGAAAAGCAATTTGAAACTTTGATTGAAGGAAGCAAGACCTGTCACACACACACACACACACACACACACACACACACACACACACACACACACACACACCATGATACTGAGAGGCCAACAAAACAGAATCCATAGGAGTGGATCTACAGTGCTGAATTCTCCCAAGAATTGAGTATGGGTCCGGCCGTGTGACTAAAAAAATTGGCATCCCTGGAAAGCCGTTGAAAACAGCTATGGATCTGTGAGACCATGAATTATGGGTAGGGGCATGCCATTGATTTGCCTCTATAACATGCAGTGATAATTCTTAATCTCTAATGTGCATCTCTGATGCACAACAATCCTGGACACATTGCAACTCCGGGCAGTGCGTCATGTAAAAGCACTTTTGTCCGATCCGCCTCGATCAAAGTGGATAAAAACATAACTTTCCTCAATGTTTTAGAATGTTCTGAATCAATGAACAACTTCCGCTTTAGAACTCTTCTCTGCTGAAAACCAACAAGTGTCATCAAATTAGACAACCCAAGTCTATGGTTGGACCTGTGATTCGGCCAAGCTCGAACAGCATTGACAACCATATGTAATTCGGCTTTTCAGAGCCCAAATCTACAGTTCATCAGTGGCTTGCGGGTGATCATCCAGCAAAAGGAACAAACGACCTATGCAACACGACCGGTTTGGACAATGAAAATGGCCCCATTATGGACATAGGAATATTCATCACTAGCCTCTTGTTTGTCACTGAGCTCCCAATGATCATTGCAAGACAACTGGAATATGGTCAATAGTAAAATGTTTCAGTACTGACAGAATTGGTTCGCCTTGTGTAAATATTGTGATGATAATCGCAGAAGACATCCCACATAATTATCAAGTTACACTGTTAAATTCCTGATAGTGTAGGTGTTCACACTTATTCACTTTACTTGACACTTTATTAACATTGGAACACAAATCTAAATGAATAAGGTACGGTAAGGTAATGTTGCTTATAGCCCAGCCTACCGCAAAGGGCCGTATCAGGGCTGTCACCATGTTAAAATCAACTCACAAGTCATACAAAAAAACAAAAACAAACTTTCACATATCTCTTTAAAATACATCTTCTAAAAGTGTACCAGAAACTTCGTTAAAAATCTTTCTTCCGTAAAATCCTAGATCAGATGAAAAATGTTGATCTCTTTCAGAAACTCAAAGATCACATCAGGTGGGATATCTCTGAACAGGGTTTTCATGGACTCTGCTATAAAGTGTTTATGTCTCCCATCGTGCAAGTCCCAACAATCTAAAAGAATATGTTTCACTGTGAGTGGAACATGACATGGAATGCACTACGGAGCTTCTTCACCTTTTAAAATATAAGAATGGGTATAAAACGAGTGGCCTGTGTGCAAGCGGCACAAGACTGTTTCGCCTTTACTGCCGCTTCAGGAACATGGTAAAGACTCTGTCACGTTTGGACGGATTTTAAATAGTTAATTATCCACCTGCAAGGTCCATTCCTCTTGCCAGAGGTCTTTGACATAATCATTAACTTTGGGTTTTTGATCTGTGTACGGGACAGACATGTTAGACAGTTTCCCTGTTGTGGCATTCTTGGCCAAACGATCAGCCATTTCATTCACTCTGGTGCCAACATGACTGGGAACCCAAGCCAGAACGATGTTGTGACCTTCCGCTTTCAACCTAGTAAAAAGTTTTTAGAAGTGTAGAAGTTCGGGATGATGGAGGTTATGGCCAGCTATGGCTTCCAAAGCTGACAGCGAATCAGACAAAATCAGAAAGTTCTTGTTTGTGGATTGAGAGACTATCTTCAATGCTAGAACCAGGGCTGTAAGTTCAGCAGAGTAAACAGAAGCATCTGATGGAATATGTTCTAATAATATCTGAGAAGGAGCACCAGGGCTGCACAGGCCACTCCATCTCCAGACTTGGAACAGTCAGTGAAAATTCTTTTGAAAGATGGAAATTTGGAACACAGTTCAGCAAAAAGGGACTTGTATGCCAAGGAACTAGTGGAATCTTTCTGGTATGAGGCTAAATCAAACCGGATTTCTGGTGTGAAGAAAGTCCATGGAGGGTCATCAGGAAACTTGGAGAAATCACTAACTACTCCATGGTCTATACCTGCTTTGTTCAGATGGGGAAGAATACGAATCCCCAAGGATGGGATGGAACTGGGTGGGGTGGGAATGTTAGTTAGTTAGTTAGTTAGTGTTTATAGGGTCCAGCAGACTACTAGGAGCCAAATCAGGACCTCAGCTATCATATCTAAGTCTCTAGATACAAATACCCACACTAGTATTAACACATCGCTTAAAATTTATGAGGACAAAAGCACAATTATCTGTTCAACTCCGACGACACCTGTAGCATAATCTGGAATGTTAATGAATAATGTTTAGCATAATCTGGAATGTTAATGAATAATGTTTAGCATATTCTGGAATGTTTTTATCAACTTCGTTGACAGCATCTCTTATCCGTTTCTATTCAATTCTTTCTCTGTGTCTCCAGTCACAACATGCTCGTGTGTGTGTGTGTGTGTGTGTTGTGTGTGTGTGTGTGTGTGTGTGTGTGTGTGTGTGTGTGGTTTTCAGTACATTTACAGACAGTTATAAAGTGTGACCCTCTAAATATTTTTGTGACCCCCTGAAAATTTGGAAATAAGTTTTCCGCATCAAGTCTGACCCATCAATTTTTTTTGGAAATAATTATCACTGACATGTATGGGTCTGTGACACCCACAAAACACAAACCACCAGATAAATGACAAGGCACAGTGATGGTTGCCTTGCATCCACACAGATTAACAAACACAAAATGTCCAGAAAGTCAGTACTGGTCAATTGGACAAAAACTATTTAACTGTTATGCCAAAGTATTCAGCTTGTTCACTTTATTATCCATCTTCCGCTTTCAAGTTCAGAGACTTTCACTTTTGATCCTTTTATTTGCTAACGTTCCATGTACATTTACATGCCAGACACGCTCCCTAGGCAACATTACACTCAGACAGGTGTGGCAGGTTTGCTTTGCTCTCGACACCTTACACACACATTGGGCCTTCTAACAGGTGTAAACATAGCTGCCTATTTTCCTCTCGACACCTTACACACACATTGGGCCCTTCTAACAGGTGTAAACATAGCTGCCTATTTTCCTCTCGACACCTTACACACACATTGGGCCCTTCTAACAGGTGTAAACATAGCTGCCTATTTTCCTCTCGACACCTTACACACACATTGGGCCCTTCTAACAGGTGTAAACATAGCTGCCTATTTTCCTCTCGACACCTTACACACACATTGGGCCCTTCTAACAGGTGTAAACATAGCTGCCTATTTTCCTCTCGACACCTTACACACACATTGGGCCCTTCTAACAGGTGTAAACATAGCTGCCTATTTTCCTCTCGACACCTTACACACACACTGGCCCTTCTAACAGGTGTAAACATAGCTGCCTATTTTCCTCTCGACACCTTACACACACATTGGGCCCTTCTAACAGGTGTAAACATAGCTGCCTATTTTCCTCTCGACACCTTACACACACATTGGGCCCTTCTAACAGGTGTAAACATAGCTGCCTATTTTCCTCTCGACACCTTACACACACACTGGGCCCTTCTAACAGGTGTAAACATAGCTGCCTATTTTCCTCTCGACACTTTACACACACATTGGGCACTTCTAACAGGTGTAAACATAGCTGCCTATTTTCCTCTCGACACCTTACACACACATTGGGCCCTTCTAACAGGTGTAAACATAGCTGCCTATTTTCCTCTCGACACCTTACACACACACTGGGCCCTTCTAACAGGTGTAAACATAGCTGCCTATTTTCCTCTCGACACCTTACACACACACTGGCACTTCTAACAGGTGTAAACATAGCTGCCTATTTTCCTCTCGACACCTTACACACACATTGGGCCCTTCTAACAGGTGTAAACATAGCTGCCTATTTTCCTCTCGACACCTTACACACACACTGGCACTTCTAACAGGTGTAAACATAGCTGCCTATTTTCCTCTCAACACCTTACACACACATTGGGCCCTTCTAACAGGTGTAAACATAGCTGCCTATTTTCCTCTCGACACCTTAGTTACACACACATTGGGCCCTTCTAACAGGTGTAAACATAGCTGCCTATTTTCCTCTCGACACCTTAGTTACACACACATTGGGCCCTTCTAACAGGTGTAAACATAGCTGCCTATTTTCCTCTCGACACCTTAGTTACACACACATTGGGCCCTTCTAACAGGTGTAAACATAGCTGCCTATTTTCCTCTCGACACCTTAGTTACACACACATTGGGCCCTTCTAACAGGTGTAAACATAGCTGCCTATTTTCCTCTCGACACCTTAGTTACACACACATTGGGCCCTTCTAACAGGTGTAAACATAGCTGCCTATTTTCCTCTCGACACCTTAGTTACACACACATTGGGCCCTTCTAACAGGTGTAAACATAGCTGCCTATTTTCCTCTCGACACCTTAGTTACACACACATTGGGCCCTTCTAACAGGTGTAAACATAGCTGCCTATTTTCCTCTCGACACCTTAGTTACACACACATTGGGCCCTTCTAACAGGTGTAAACATAGCTGCCTATCATGGGATGAGAAAAGAAACTCTTGAAACCAAATCAAACGATCATTTATCTTTCTCTTGGTAAACATATCTTCAAAGCTTTGCATCCGTCGAAAATCCCATAGTTCTGGTTTGCGGTGACAGAATGATTCTAGCATTTCATGATTCAACAATGAGACAACACTGCCCTTTCTTCCCAGCATCTTGATCCGCCTGGTCAGCAGACCTCTGAAGACTGCCAGTGTCTTTCCCCTGACATGTGCTTTCTGTTCTCTGGGCTGGGCAAGCTCTGGTTCTGCTCCGCTACCTCCTCAAGTTCTGGTTCTGCTCCGCTACCTCCTCAAGTTCTGGTTCTGCTCCGCTACCTCCTCAAGTTCTGGTTCTGCTCCGCTACCTCCTCAAGTTGTGGTTCTGCTCCGCGACCTCCTCAAGTTGTGGTTCTGCTCCGCTACCTCCTCAAGTTCTGGTTCTGCTCTGCTACCTCCTCAGCTTTCTTTGCCTTCTGCTTTCCTGTTGGCTCCTCTTCTTGGTACACTTCATCCTTGGTACAGAACAGGACACTCCATGGGTGTTGTTACTCGCCCTTGAGTTGAAACACCACACTGCCTCCCTCCCCTCTGGCACAATAAGCTGTCTTGCTAACACACCAGTAACTGAGTTTACTTACAAATATTCACCAAAACTTTTTGCCTAAACTAGTGGAAGTCTTGGTTCAAGGCCTCTTTCCTCAGCTGCTTGATCACAAGACAATATGACTGTTAGTCTGGTGATCTCTCACTGTTCTAAAAAATCTTTCTTGTATCCACTATTCTCATAGGACTTAGAAGAGTTCAGCCAGTTTATTCTTACTGGGATCAAAACACTGGAAAACTTCATCAGCGGCAACACATTCACAAAGCCAACAGAACTATTCTTCATTATGTCACATTTACTCTCATCTAGTCTCCCAGCATCAAAATTAAGATTAAGATTAAAATTATAGTCCCGTCAACAGCAAAGGTTATCTCAGGACTGTCACCACGTTTCGACTACCACGTATATATGTTAAAAAAAGGATTAAAAGCAAAACCTTACCCAACCCATTAAAAAAAGATTAAAAGAACTAACCCTAGTATTAAAAACCAACACATTGAAATCACTAACTGTAATCTGCAAAAATCAATACTGGGTATAGAAAATCTAACAACACCAAATTCACACACGATGAAATAAATTCACTTCTTTTAGGAAGTTAAAAATATTGTCAGGGGGAACATCATGAAAAAGAATCTTCATGTTATCTGCAGTGTAATGTTTCCTTCTAATGTCGTATAAATCCCAGCAGTCTAAAAGAATATGTTGGACAGATATCTGACTATCACAGGCAACACAGAAAGGCGGGTCTTCTCCCTTCAATAAAAACGAATGAGTAAAATAGGCATGACCCGTCCTCAATCTACACAATACTGTTTCTCCCTTTCGACCGCCAGCAGCCATGGGAAGATGTTCCTTTAAATCTGGACGTATTTGATGAAGCTTATTGTTTTCTTGGAGGCTCCACTCCTCCTCCATAAAGAATTGACATACAAAGGTATTTTGCCTTTCAGATCTGAAGATGGTACAAGCAGTTTTGAAGGACGAAGACGGACAGCCTCTTTAGAAAGCCGATCCACCTCTTCGTTGCCTCTGATCCCCACATTACCTGGCACCCAGGCCAAAAAAATCTCAAAACCCCTAGAAACTAATGAGGAAAACATGGTAAAAAAATTAATAAGAGCTGGATGTTTTATGTTTCTTGCTCCTATAGCCTCTAAAGCTGAAAGAGAATCTGTGCAGGTGGCTTTATGGACTACCTGAGGGAGTTTTACCATGTCTTCACAGACTTAAAGATGGTGTTTGATAGGACATGGCAGGTGGCACTATGGACTACCAGAGGGAGTTTTACCATGTCTTCATAGACTTAGAAGATGGTGTTTGATAGGACATGGCAGGTGGCACTATGGACTACCAGAGGGAGTTTTACATGTCTTCATAGACTTAGAAGATGGTGTTTGATAGGACATGGCAGGTGGCTTTATGAACTACCAGAGGGTGTTTTATCATGTCTTCATAGACTTAGAAGATGGTGTTTGATAGGACATGGCAGGTGGCTTTATGGACTACCAGAGGGTGTTTTATCATGTCTTCATAGACTTAGAAGATGGTGTTTGATAGGACATGGCAGGTGGCACTATGGACAACAACAAAGAAATTTAACATGGGGCAGAAGCCTATCAACACCATCCAGCAACTGTACTCCAAGTGAAAAGTGCAGTGTTCCCACAGGGTCCTGTTGGAGAATGGTTCCATACTTCAGTTGGACTTGGTCATGACTGCCTTCTACCTCCCTCCCTTTTCATATACCTAGAACTCACCATGGCTGCTGCACTTGAAGATCAGGACAGCACAGTCAGCATTAGAGGAAGAATCATCACGCATCTTGAATTTGCAGATGATATCAAAGGCCAGGTAGACAGTGAGCAAAAACTAGCCAAGCTTGTTGAACAACTTGATGAAATATCAACAAGATGTGGCATGGAAATCAGCTCCTAGAAGACCAAGTTGACGGCCACCATCATCCCACCATCAGTTCTGATAACTGTCCATGGTCAGAAGTCAGAATATGTTCAACAATTCACTCACCTGGGATCCATCATCAGCAAAGAAGGGTCCAAACAAGAGATCCTTCTAATGGCAGCAAAGACAACCACAGCACTGTCCAGATTAAATTTGTAAGGAAGGACAAGAACAATCCAAGATAAGGCTCCTGCATGTTGGTATACATAATTAGTCCATCTTTCTGTAAGCATGCAAGACATGGATCCTAGCAGTGGATCCGGAATGAAGAATCCAAGCCATGCGATGCAAACCGTCAAACCTCAGATACACCGCTCATATCACCAATCAACAATGCATCAGACCTCAGATACACCGCTCATATCACCAATCAACAATGCATCAGACCTCAGATACACGTCATATCACCAATCAACAATGCATCAGACCTCAGATACACCGTTCATATCACCAATCAACAATGCATCAGACCTCAGATACACCGCTCATATCACTAATCAACAATGCATCAGACCTCAGATACACCGCTCATATCACCAATCAACAATGCATCAGACCTCAGATACACTGATCATATCACCAATCAACAATGCATCAGACCTCAGATACACTGATCATATCACCAATCAACAATGCATCAGACCTCAGATACACCGCTCATATCACCAATCAACAATGCATCAGACCTCAGATACACCGCTCATATCACCAATCAAAATGCATCAGACCTCAGATACACCGCTCATATCACTAATCAACAATGCATCAGACCTCAGATACACCGCTCATATCACCAATCAACAATGCATCAGACCTCAGATACACCGCTCATATCACCAATCAACAATGCATCAGACCTCAGATACACCGCTCATATCACCAATCAACAATGCATCAGACCTCAGATACACCGCTCATATCACCAATCAACAATGCATCAGACCTCAGATACACGCTCATATCACCAATCAACAATGCATCAGGCAGCACTTTTTTAAGGTCATACAAAGATCTACTGACATCAGTCAGGAAAAGGAAACTGTTGTATGGCCGTGTAGCAAGATGTATCAAGTGGGCTGTCCTTAAACAATCCTGCAGGAAACTGTTAAAAGGGAGATGGAGGGGGAACAAGTAAAAACAAAGGACTGACGACATTGCAGAGTGGACGTGGAAAACATTTGCAGAGACCCAAACTTTGGCATATAACTGGACGAACCTGGTGGACTGTTCTTCAGTGTGTGCCCAAGTGACTCCTGAATGAATCAAGGGAGGAGAAGGTAAACAGACTGATAGTTTCCATTGTTGTTATTGTCATGTTTAATTGTCTTACACCATAATTCAGGTGTGTTGCACTGTGGACAACAGTTGATGTGGTATATCTGTACCTGTCTGCTAACTATTAACTGTTTCACATGTTGAATGCAGTGAGAGAGATTTGAGATTTCTTTCGTACCTAAGTAAATCACAGTTTTTCTGAAGATCTATTACTGGATTGTTTGATCTTTCCTACAGTCAGTGAGGATTTTCATCTGTGTTGATTCTCTTGTGTTGGTCAAGGTGACCACTATTGCAGAAAGCTTTCCCACAGACAACACAGACATGCGAATTAACCTGGGGTGGTATGTAAAGATCCCATTAGTGCCATTTGGAAATAGCACCCATTATCAAATGCCCTTCTGAGGTGTTTTTGCCAATGTATCCTGATGTTGTATGCAGTGGTGGCTGTTAGCTCATGAATAATCATTCAAGGAAGGCCAGAGAGCACATTATTCTCAGAATCAGTTAAAAATCTTCTTGCATATTTCATGGTCAGCACCAAGAGTCTATTCACAGGGGCTAAAGATATTAAATCCCAACAGACACTTCTACAGCAAATTACACTTTAATCTGCATTGACAATCTATAAAGTCTGCATACATTTTTCCTTTCCTTTTTTGCCTTGAGTAGGCATCAAAACTTGCAATGACAAAATACATCCATTCATTTTAAGGCTATTTCATTTTGTGTAGGACTTGCATGTCTAGGTAAAACTAGAGAAAATTAAGTGATGTAATCATTCCACTAGGATTTGGCTCTGTTCTCTGTGCTCTTCTTCTTCTTCTGCGTATGCAGGCTGATACTCCTGCGGACACCCCCCTGCATAGAAAGGCAAGGATTAATCCCATCTACCCAACAAAGGGAGTGGAGTTTTGTGAGTATGACTGTTTTTTATCCCGCCATTAAGGCAGACCTACTCCAACTTCGGGGAAGGTGCATGCTATGTGCAACGTGTCATCCATACCAATGGCCAAACTGGCCTTCACTTCCAAAAGTTGGTGATGGGATTTTACGTGTGTGCAAGATGTTATGCGTGCGTTCACACACAGAACTTCGGTTTAAAGTCTCATTCGAAGGACTGTATGGGGAATGGAGTCAGAACCAATGTTAACTCTGAGGAAAAAAACCCCCTGTACCGAAACAGCCCAGTGGACATTTGAACCCGCAACCAAGATTACGAGTCTGGCGCTGTGTGCTTTATCAACAATACGGAACAGAAACCCAGTCGAGGAAACAAAGTTTTGTGGATATCATATCAGTTTGCTGTTGGAGGAGATCAGCATGTTTGGAACATGCCAGTGACCATTGCTGACATTTAAATTCAATTTCCTCAATAGCTCTTTGATCATCAAATCATTCAGACAGACATTTTGTATCATGAGAAATACCTCCCCTAACAGTTTTTGTTCCTCTTCTGGAGTGCCACAATATTAAGCTGTATTTGCCCGCCCTGACAGGTCCAATAAATTGATCTGGAAAAAAAAAGTGTATCTGTAGTCAAACTCTGTGTGTGTGTGTGTGTGTGTGTGTGTGTGTGTGTGTGTGTGTGTGTGTGTGTGTGTGTGTGCGCGCATGTGTGTGTCCTGCATACAGATTTTACTCCACTGTTTTTTCATTCATCTGTATTGAGATAATTTGCAAAGAGATCTTTCAAATGGCCTCCCTGCATGGTGCCCCTAGTGTGTTTTTCTCAAAAACATAGTAATACTACAGGGTGAATACATGTATGGTCTTTCCCCTTTAGCTATTTACCGAGGTAAAAGCCTTTCTACACACATCACACACAAATGGCAAGTGTCCAGTATGAATCAGTTTGTGTGTCTTCAACTCATATGACCGGGTAAAAGCCTTGCTGCACACATCATACGCAAATGGCTTGTATCCAGTATGTATCAGTTTGTGGCCCTTCAAGTGACCCGCCTAGGTAAAAGCCTTACTGCATACATCACACACAAATGGCTTGTATCCAGTATGAATCAGTTTGTGGCTCTTCAAGTGACCCGCCTAGGTAAAAGCCTTACTGCATACATCACACACAAATGGCTTGTATCCAGTATGAATCAGTTTGTGGCTCTTCAAGTGACTTGCCCAGTACTGCACACATCACACACAAATAGCCTTTATTAAGTTTGACTCAATTTGAGAGACTTCAAGTTACTTGCTTGGGTAAAAAGCCTGATTGCGTCCATCACATACAGATGGCTTTTGTCCAGTATGAATCAGTTTGTGCTTCTTCAAGTTACTTGCCCTGTTAAAAGCCTTACTGCACACATCACACACAAATGGCTTTTGTTCAGTATGAATCAGATTGTGCTGCTTCAAGTTACTTGCCACGTGAAAAGCCTTACTGCACACATCACACACATATGGCTTTTGTCCAGTATGAATCTGTTTGTGAGTCTTCAAGTGACCTGCCTGGGTAAAAGCCTTTCTGCACACATCACACACAAATGGCTTTTGTCTAGTATGAATCTGTTTGTGAGTCTTCAAGTGACCTGCCTGGGTAAAAGCCTTTCTGCACACATCACACACATATGGCTTTTGTCTAGTATGAATCTGTTTGTGAGTCTTCAAGTGACCTGCCTTGGTAAAAGCCTTTCTGCACACATCACACACAAATGGCTTTTGTCCAGTATGAATCAGTTTGTGAGTCTTCAATGTGTATGCCTGGTTAAAAGCCTTAGTGCACACATCACACACAAATGGCTTTTGTCCAGTGTGAATCCCTTTGTGTCGCTTCAAGTGAGCTGCTTCTGTGAAAGCCTTACTACACACATCACACACAAATGACTTTTGTCCAGTATGAATCAGTTTGTGTCGTTTCAAGTCACCTGACCGTTTAAAAGCCCTACGGCATACATCACACACAAATGGCCTTCCTCCAGTATGAACCAGTTTGTGAGTCTTCAAGGTACTTCCATGGCTAAAAGCCTTACTGCACACATCACACACAAATGGTTTTTGTCCAGTATGAATCAGTTTGTGTCGCTTCAAGTCCCCATCTTTCTGACCAGAGTCAGATGTGGAGGGTACAGGTGACACAACGCATACTTTGCCTCCATGAACAGATGTCCTAGGTAGTTCCGAACCGTTGAAAAGCGCAGAGGTAGCAGAATGATGCTGACGCACATAGCTTGTTTTCCGAGACGGCAGTGAGCCAAAAGTGTTGTCAGACATGGGCTGTTCTGTGCTGCAGACAGCTGAGGCCTCATCTGGTGATTCTTCATTCACGGACCAAGCGAGTTCCTGTTTTTGTGGTAATGGAGAATACAATGCATTCAAAATACATCTTAAACTTTAAAGTTTCAAAGAAATTATGTGTGTGTGTGTGTGTGTGTGTGTGTGTGTGTGTGTGTGTGTGTGTGTGAGTGAGTGAGAGAGAGAGAGAGAGAGAGAGAGAGAGAGAGAGAGGACTCTTGAGGCTCAAATTTCAACAATTTAACAAACATCTGGCCTGTAAATATCAGACATGCACATGCACACTCATGATACAGGCATGCAAACAAGTGTCCAGTACTGACTCTTTGATGCTAGATGGAGCCCACTGGAAGAAGTCCGTAGCTTCACTTCTCTGGGTAGTGTAGTCAGCCAGCAAGGGGGAACTGATTCTGATGTGAAAACCCCAAAAGCAAGTCCAAGAGCAGCCTTCATCACTCTCAAAAAGATTTGGAAATCTTGACTAATCACCACCAGCAAGAAAAATCTGCCTCTTCAATTCAAACATCAAATCCGTCCTCTTATACGAAACAGAGACCTGGAGAACCACAAAGACCACCATACACTAACTGCAGACCTTCATTAACAGCTGCCAGCCAAAGATCCTCCACATCCACTGGCCAGAGACAATCAGCAACAAAGAGCTGTGGGAAAGAAGTAACCAACTGCCAGATGAGCAAGACATCCATAAATGAGGATGGCGGTGGACTGGACACACCTTCCAAAAGCCCCCAGTCAACACTACCAGAAAAGCTCTGACCGGGAATCTTCAAGGCATGAGAAAGCGAGGAAGACCAAGAAACACCTGGAGGCGGACACCAGGCAGATGGGTTACAGCTGGGCCGAAATAGAAAAGACTGCTGAAGACTGTGGTCATTGGTGTGCAGTTGTTGATGGCCTCTGCTCTGGCAAGAGCAATGGGCCTAAGTAAGTAAGTAAGAAAAAGAAAAGATCAAATCAAGATGTTTGTCACCGTTAACTGAAAGTACACATGATATATCATATCCTAACTATGGGATCTGTTATTGTCAGTTGCTTTTTCCCAATGCATAACACACGTACAAAGCACTGTTAAGCAGTGTCTTCAGTTACACTCATGTCCTCATTTCCTCACAAGATTAAATTTTCTAGTTTAATCAAACGATCACTTTGAATGGATTCAAAACTTCTTTTCTCTTAATTGTCTGTAAATACTGAAGCACAGCAAAATATGTATTTCGTTCATCTATTTAACAACAAAGAGGGCGTATTTTGACTATCATCTTATCATTTATCATTTTTCAGATCATTCACTCCAAGCAGAAAGTCAGCAACATCCACCCTAAATTTGTCCATTGTTAACTGTGTTAGAAAATGTTCTAGTTGGGAAAGAGATTTAAATGAGCAGCAAGTAGATTTGAAAACTGTCGCTGGGATATAATTTGCCAGACAATACTTGGCTATTCATTTCTGGAACATGCTAATAAAAGCTTTCATATTTTTAACTCCATATGCCCGACAAACATAAAGAAAAAAAAATATATATATATATATATTCCCGAACAGTTTTTGATACAGGTGGCCTAGTTTAAGTCATTGTTTCTGTTACTGTCACTGTCACTATCAGTTATTTTCTTAAGGTATGCCACATATTCTTGTTTGGAAACTTCATTTACATCCACCTGCATACTGTCCATGTTCAGAGTATACCAACCTGTGCTGCCATAGAACAGTGTTCAGGTTTGGGGACTTACATTTAATACCTTCATACAGACAAACAGCTGTACAAATTCTATTCTTTTGGACTGCATCATACCCTAAACCTTGGACACACACAGAAGCAGTTGTTTACTTAGGCCTCATATAACTTGAAAAATACGATCATGTCGGATGTCCATGATTCCTTTACCCTTCACGGCTTTCACTCTCCTTGGCTCTTGCAAACTCTTGGAGTGCTGTAGCATAGAATAATTTTGTTGTCAAAGTGAAGCTGAAGTATTACTGTCTACTACTTCCCTTTCTTTCCCTTTGTAGAAAACAGTGTGTCCCTTTTTTGTCAGTACTTACCAAAGCCTTTACAGTTAACACCGCCAAAGGTTATCATTTAGTCAATGAAAGCAACACGGTTTTTGTTCCTTCATGTCACATTTATATTTTCATCCATCATTGCTATCATGGAAAAATACACTTTACATGAAACAATGTGTAAAGAAACACATATGTCAAATACATCACGAAACAGACAGACACAGGTAAACTTTAGACAAAATACGTCTTCTTCAAATGTTACAACAGATGAAAAATGCACAAACCAGCATTCCACACTAGGAGTACTGTGTTGTGCCTGTCGTTCCCTATGGTAGCACTAGCAGTGCACTGGGACCTTTGTCATGTGACGCTCTTCTCCTTGTGCCCCCTCTGCCCACCATTCACCAGTGCCACAGCGTCCACTGGAGTTCCCCTGACATGACCATGTGATCCACAGTTAGTGACTGGTCTGCTTGGTGACCCACTGTTCCTGCTAGAATCCGACAGTCTTGCTCTCAAATTTCCTGACCAACACTGCAGGTGTCTGTATCTCTCATGCCTGGCTGATGCCGGGATATATCATGAAACCAAGTATAGAGTACAGTCCTGTCATGCAGTCTCAGACCTTAATGGAAATCCATAGCATCATCTTCATCATCCTCATTCTCATTGATCAGCATTAAACAACAAAAAAAGTCTGTGGTATGCGCGCGCACGCGCACGCACGCACACACACACACACACACACACACACACACACACACACACACACACATGCGCGCGCGCGCGCGCACATTGTGCTCACATGCTCACCTGCAGCCACGGGTGAGTGTTTATCACTCTGTTTTGAATAGAATTTGTTCTTTTGTTGGTTAAAGAGACATTTTGCACATGAATGCTTCTACCAGATTGATGTTAATATTAGATGTTGATGTCTTACTCATGTACAGACAACTCTCTCTCTCTCTCTGTCTCTTCCCCCCCCCCCCCCCTCTCTCTCTCTTTCTCTGTGCCTCTTATTACTCTTCCTTTTTTGGCAATCAGACAGACGCAAACACATGCGCGCACGCCGCTCGGGCGAGCACACGCACACACACACGCGCACGCACGCGCACACACACACACACATACACACCAGTCTGTATATCGGCTGTATATGTAAGAATGAAAGGTGTGTCCTTTCTATGCGGATACGAGTTAACTGTTGTTTAGTATATATTTCTTCGAAGTTGCTACACATTTCGTTCACCAGATGTGGTCTTTGATTGCATATATTTCATCTTCATATAGACTTTTTTTTTTATAGCAATTTTTTTTTCTTTCTTGTTTAATAATGTGTGTTGTTTGCATATCTTTGGTTGATATGAGAAAGAAGGGCACTCGTGGATATTGTTGCTCTCTCGAAAAAGTAGGTTGCACTGATTATGTGTTAATACGACGTGACAAGAATGAGTAACTTAAGCATATCCTCTTTAAACTGCCAGGGGTTAGGAAACTTTCAAAAACGAAGAGACGTGTTCCAGTTTCTTAGACAAAAACAACATTCAGTTTACTTTCTACAGGATACACATTTCATAAAAAATATTGAAAAACAAGTAAGGGCAGAATGGGGCTATGAATGTGTGTTTTCATCTTACAATTCGAGATCAAGGGGAGTTGCTATATTGCTAAATAATAATTTTGATTTCAAAATAAAGAAAACAGTCACGGATAGACACGGAAACTACATTATACTTATTCTGAACACGTTAGACACTGAAATTGTGCTGGTAAATATTTATGGACCAAACAGCGACAGTCCCACTTTTTTTGAAGAAATTCAAACAAAAATCAAGGAGACTGGTATTTCAAACATCGTAATTGGTGGAGACTGGAATCTAGTGATTAATCCTAGCTTGGACTATTACAATTATAAATCTGTAATTAATGCAAAAGCCAGAGAAATGGTATTAAACATGATCAGTGAATTAGAATTGGTCGATATCTGGAGAGAATTAAATCCTGAAATTCTAAGATATACCTGGAGAAGATCCAACCCCATACAGCAAAGTCGATTGGATTTTTTTCTAATATCAGATACACTTACTGGTAATATTAGAGACGCAGAAATCCTTTGGGGTTACAGAAGTGACCAAATTGATCAAATTAAACATAGCACTAAATACCGAACAGAAAAGAAAAACATTCTGGAAATTTAACGCTTTGCTACTTAGGGATGCCAATTATGTAAATTTAGTGAACCAAACTATAAATGATGTCAAGGAACAATATGCTACATCACCGTATGACAGGCAGAACTTAAGCAAGATACCCAATAATGAAATACAATTTATGATAAGTGATAGGTTATTTTTAGAAGTTCTGATCATGGAAATAAGATCAAAAACGATTACGTTTAGTAACAATAAGAAAAGAGAACAAATGAACGCCGAAAACTGCTTAGAAAAGGAAATACAAGATTTGGAAAGAGAAAAACCCATGCATATTAATACTATTAATTTACAAAGAAAGAAAGATGAGCTTGCTCAGTTACGTAAAACAAAAGTAGATGGGATCATTCTCAGATCCAGAGCAAGATGGGCTTCACAGGGTGAAAAAGTAACTAAGTATTTTTGTAACCTGGAAAAAAGACATTTTGTTAGCAAACAGATGTTGAAATTAGTTACAGATCAAGGAAATGTTTTGCTAGAAACAGATGAAATATTAGAAGAGACCAGGTCATACTACGAGCATTTGTACAAGGAAAGAGAAGTAAAAGATATTGAAATTAGCAGGTATATTTCAAATCTGCCACATCTAAATGAAGACGAAGCAGAACATTTAGAAGGCATGATTACCATCCAAGAAGCATCAGAAGCCCTGAAAAATATGCAGAATGATAAAAGTCCTGGTACAGATGGGATGACAGTTAATTTCTTTAAGTTCTTTTGGAAACAAATAGGAGAGTTTGTAATAAGATCATTAAATGAAGGCTTTATAAATAAAGAGATGTCTGTGTCTCAAAGAGAAGGATTAATAACGTGTCTACCAAAAGCCGATAAATCAAGAGAGTTTTTAAGAAACTGGAGACCAATTTCATTGTTAAATGTTTCGTATAAGGTAGGTGCCACCTGTATAGCGAATAGAATTAAGACTGTTTTACATAAATTAATTAATGAAGACCAGACGGGTTTTGTTCCGGGACGATACATTGGAGAAAATATAAGAACCTTGTGTGACATAATGTTTTATCTGGAACAAAATTCTCTTCCTGGTTTACTGGTATCAACTGACTATGAGAAGGCGTTTGATTTGATAAATTGGACATATATGAATAAGATACTTAAAGCTTTTGGGTTTGGGGAAGGTATATGCTGCTGGGTTTCGACATTTTATAAAAACATAAGATCCTATGTAGTTGTGAATGGGAAAGTATCTAAGAGTTTTGAAACAGAAAGAGGTTGTCGTCAGGGTGATCCCATTTCACCATATCTATTTGTTTTGTGTGCAGAAATTTTAGCATGTAAAATCAGGGAAGACGAGAGAATAAAAGGCATTGAAATACTCAATACGATGTTTAAAATCAGCCAATTTGCAGATGATACAGTGTTTACATTAGAAGGGGATAGGGTTTCATATGAAAATCTGTTTAAAACTCTTACAGAGTTTGAAGAAATTTCAGGACTAAAACTCAATTATGAAAAAACTGTAAACGTATGGCTAGGAAAACTAAAAAACTCAAAATGTGAGTATCTTTCTGAAAAGAAAATGAAATGGAATCCACCAAAATATAGGATACTAGGTATTTGGTTCACAGGAGACATCAAAAATGACAGAAATCAACACAGCAGATAAATTTATTGAGGTCAAACAATTGTTTAAAGTTTGGTCAAAACGTATATGTACACCCCTAGGCAGGATTGCAGTACTGAAGTCCATGATTCTTTCAAAACTCATATACCTATGGATACTGTTGCCTAATCCTCCAGAAGATGTAATAAATCAGCTTCAGAAAACATGTTTTGAATTTATATGGAATAAAAAAACTGACAAGATCAAAAGGAAATACGCAGTACTTCCTGTTGAAAATGGAGGTATAGGTGTTCCACATTTAAGCAAATATATACAAGCTTTAAAACTGACCTGGTTAAAAAGAATATACACGACAAATTCAAAATGGAAAACAATATGAAGTGCTACGTTCCCAGAAATAGATTCATTTGACGTCACGGACCTAGAAAATTCCTCAGCAAAAAAATCAATAAATTTTGGAAAGGTGTTTTCACTTCGTATGTTGATTTTGTGGATCAGGTATTTTTAAACAATTCGAATGAGGTGTTAGCAGAGCCTTTATTCTGTAATTATAAGTTTAGAGTTGGTAATGACGTCATTAACTTTAAAAACTGGATAGCAAAACAGATATTCCTAGTTAAAGATGTTGTAAATCAAGATGGAAGTTTTCTCGATTATAAAACTTTTTCTGAAAAATATGATATCACTGTAAATTATCTCGAATTCATGGGCTGTATATCATCAATAAAAAGGTATTTAAGAAGTAGAAATATTAAAGTAGCGAACAATAGCTGTAATCTAAGAACGAAAGCACTACAAATAATATCAAGCGTTAAAAAGGGATCGAAACCTTTTTACAGCACTCTCGTTGAAAAAATAACAATATTTGACATAAGCTCCTTTGTAAAATGGGAAGATAAATTAACAATTTTGGTAGATTGGGAAACAACAATGAAACAAGTGAAAAAAATTAAAGAAATTAAATTAAAATGGTTCCAAATAAGAATTTGTCACAATATTTTGGTAACAAATTGTATCTTAAAGAAAATGGGAATTCTTACCACTGATCTGTGTACATTTTGTGAATCTGAAACCGATTTAGTTCAACACTACTTGTGGCAGTGCCAGTTTGCGAAACATTTCTGGGGGGAACTAGAAAAAACATTAAAAGAAAGATGTGAACATTGCAGCAAAATAGAGTTTAATGTGGAGCTGGTTCTATTCGGAAATGATGAGCATACAAAAACTGACGAAGTTTTTGAACACATTATCCTATGGGCTAAACATTACATATATAGAAGCAGAATAAATAAAATAAAACCTACTGTCAATCATTTCTTGAGAGAACTTAATAATATATACAGGGTTGAAAAATATATGCATTATTCAGAAATGAAATACATGGAATTTGATAGAAAATGGTACCCTTATGAAAAACTAATTGTTAGGTCTATTGGAATGAGTTAGACGAGGAGGGAAAAAGAAAAAGAACGAGCAAAAAGTAGTCGGGGGTAATAAGTAGCTAATGAAACTTATGAAAATATGTGTATACATGTGAAAACATTCTGACTAACCACTTTACCCTATTTGGACAGGCATACTGGACGTATTCATTCCTCGGGTGCCTCATGAATGAGAAAGAGTCAAGGTTGTACGTTTGTGACCTTTTTCTTTTCTTTTATTCTTCGTTGATTATTGAATGGACTATTGGGATTTTTGTTTTCTTTTCATGTGTTTATACTTTTTCCCTTTACCCCCATCCCCCCCCTTTGATTTAATGTACCAATTTGTATGATGTTTATTGTATGTTATGTCCATTATCCCTTTTGTTAATGTTGGAAAATCATTTAAAAAAAAAAAAAAGTCTGTGGCCCTTCATGGCCTGCTCTCATGGTGACCTCAGTTTCCATCCTCTCCACATCTATGGCCTTGGTTTGATTCCATTGGGGTCATTGGTAAATCCATGGGGGCTGTTGTTAGATGGATGTGGTGGCATCCTCAGGGACGGCTCACTCATGCTGCCTCCACAATTAAGCGATTATTGTCGTCTATAAGGGGCTTAGTAAGTGGAGTCCTGTGTATGTTTGATCAGAAAAGGCACCACTGAAAACCACTGAAGTGACTCGGCGGCAGTGCTGAAATGTCTATGGGTGAAAATGCTGTATCTCAGCATTGCACATATGGTGGGTTTTTTCCCTTCCTTTTTTTTTTTCTTTAAATCTCACAAATAACTGCCTCAATTGGGATGAAACCCATGATACCCCAGTCAGCCACTCCCAACAGTAACCACGGCACCATGACAGTGGAGCTTATTGTTCATTGTACTTCTTAATGGTATTGTACACTGTATAGTTGTCAAGCTGGATGGCACAGTGTCACCCTTCAGATTCAGACTGTAGGTGTTGAGATGTGAGCATTAGTATTTCCTGGTTTCATTTTCTAACAAACACTTGTTTTTGTGAGTTGACTTCAATGCAGTGACAGCTCTGATATGGCCCTTTGCAGTCAGCTGGGCTCTAAGCAACATTACCTTACCTTACCTTACCTTACCTTACCTTCCCATGAGACGAGAGAAAACAACAAACCATTTTGTCTGTTTTGCAGATTGACCTACCTTTGGATCACCATGTGGTCTGTCTACATCTGTCTCTCTGCAGGAGAAGGAGTCAGACTGGACTGCAGCACATGTCACTGTCATCGTGACGTCTGTCACTGCATCAGTCTTGATGACGTCATGGCTGATGTTTGCTGTGACTGCTTCAGTTGTGATGACATCACTGAGGGTGTTTGCTGTGACTGCTTCAGTCGTGATGACATCACTGAGGGTGTTTGCTGTGACTGCTTCAGTCGTGATGACATCACTGAGGGTGTTTGCTGTGACTGCTTCAGTCTTGATGACATCACTGAGGGTGTTTGCTGTGACTGCTTCAGTCTTGATGACATCACTGAGGGTGTTTGCTGTGACTGCCTCAGTCTTAATAGCATCAATGCTGATGTTTGTTTCACCTGCTTCAGTCTTGATGACATCACTGCTGATGTTTGTTTCACCTGCTTCAGTCTTGATGACATCACTGCTGATGTTTGTTTCACCTGCTTCAGTCTTGCTGACATCACTGCTGATGTTTGTTTCACCTGCTTCAGTCTTGCTGACATCACTGCTGATGTTTGTTTCACCTGCTTCAGTCTTGATGACACCACTGCTGATGCTTGTTGTGACTGAATAAGTCTTGCTGACATCAGTGCTGCTGTTTGCGGTGACAGAATCAGTGTGGACATCAAGGCTCATTGTGGAGCTGTTGTTCCAGAAGTCTGTCCCACAGCGTCCAGAACTCACTGAGTTCCAAGAATGGACTGGCCAGGAAGACCGTTCAACACAAGTACAAGGTTCACAGTGCATGTCCACTGTCTCTTCCCTTTGGTCCAGTGATGGTGAGTGGTGAAACGTGTCACTGCTCACACACTGATCAACTGGCTCAGCTTAATGCCCTGACCACTGTGTGTTGGACTGCCTGGCTCAGACTTGATGATAGCAGCTGATGGAAGGCAAGGGTTGGAGTCACTGGACGGGATGGTTGTGCTCCCATTGTTCTCAGTCCCATATATGGGATACCTGCAACAGACAATCATCAGCTGTCCTTCACTGTCACAGTAAATCTGGAGCACTTTCATCATCACTATCATCAGGAGCATTCTGTGATAGTTGTTTGGATCATTATCATCACCACCATCATTGTCAGCCAGCACTAATTTGGGTCATTATCATAACCCACGGCAGTCGAGATCCCCACATTTCTTCTTGCATAGAAAGGGCTGGAGGTAGTTTTTCTACAGGCCTGCAGCTAAATACAGGGCAGGCGATAGGGCCCCACTCCTGACCAGTCCCTGGAAGTGCGCGCACATGCTAGCGTCACAGTCAGGCAAAGAAAGGGAGATGCTCTCCGCCATTGCTAAGCGTGGTGTTCTCTCTACTGAATTTGTGATAAGAGCGCGCGCATTTAAGTGTGTCTTGTATACTTCTCTTCATTGTTTGTGCTTGTGGCTGTGTTCACATAGTCCGTTAAAAAAAAAAAGTAGATGGGATATCACTTTCGTCCAAATCTTCAGAGTGCTGTCGTGAGAACAACTGGAAAACCGGCGCTTCTTTGGGAAAAGTAAAAATTCAAGCATTTGGGGGTTTGTTGACAATATGAATACTTAAATTTTGGTCTATTAGATGGATGTACCACCCCAACAAGTTGTTGACAGGAAAGCTGTTAGTTTTGTGTGTTAAACTATGAAAGTCATGTTTTCGCCACAAGCCGCTGAAAGGCTATATGTGGGCAGGTTAAAGTTGCCATCTCAGTAAGCCGCCCCCTTTGTCTACATCTCTTTGTGTGTACTATTAACACGTACTGTGTTCCCTACAAAGCAAACATCAGGTTTTGTGTGCTCTTGCTCTCGCTCTCTCTCTCTCTCTGTGTCTCTCTCTCTCTACATACTGAATTTTGTCTCATTACAGGTTTCATGGGTTTCCCCCCCCCCCCCCCCCCCCCCCCCAGTTTTTTTTTCACTTCAACACTCGGCGGATTTTTCCTGTATTAACTTCCTTATCCTTTTTGTCCCCACCCTTGTGCTGCTTTCACTTACTGACTCAGTGATTTTTTTCCATGTCTGCAGTGAGTGTGTGTGTGCGTGCGTGCGTGTGTGCGTGCGTGCATGCATGTGTGTGTGTGCGTGTGTGTGTTGTGTGTGTGTGTGTGTGTGTGTGTGCACATGCCTGTGTGCATGCTTGGGTGCGTGTGTGTACGAGAAGAGAGAGAGAGAGAGAGTTGCGCACAGCATTATGTCCTTTTAGATTAGTTAATGAATAAGCATGGATCATTTGGATCATTATCACCATCATCAATCATCATCAACAAGCACAGTCATGATGCTAATCTGGGTCAATATCATCATCACCTACCATCATCTATCATCATCTAACCAGCATGGTTGTAGTTAACTGAAAATGATCTGATTATCATCACTGTCATAATCATCACTAACCAGCACTGTCAGAGTTCTTCAAATTATCATCATCAACTCGCAATCAATCAACACTATCTTAGTCATTCAGATCATCTTCATGATGATCTAAATAACTGTCACAGTTATCCACAACATCATCATCATCATCATCATGATGGTCATTAACCAGCACAGTCATAGTCACCGGAACTGTGACGTAACAGTTGCCAGTCTCACCATCCTCTACAAACACACACACACACCCTCTATTCCCCCTCCCTCCCTCCCCCCCTTCTCTCTCTCTCTCTTTGTCTTACAGACTGCAATGAAGAATATCAGTGCATCATCTTTCAGTCTCTACCATCATCCCTCAACCCTGCCTCCTCTCAAACTCTTCCCTCAGTCAGTCGGGCGTGTGTTCAGTTCAGTTCACTTCAGTGGTTTCTTTAATGTCTTTTCATCGTCAGATGGTATTAAAAAATAAAAAAGTAAAAATAAAAAACCCTGCACACTCAACTCTGACCATGCGATCTGTGTCCATCAGGAAAAGACAACCCATGGAAGGAACTCTGACCCTGTGATATGTGTTTATCAGGAAAAGACAACCCATGGAAGGAACTCTCCTTGTGATATGCGTTCCTCAGGAAAAGACAGCTATCAGAAGGAACACTCTAACCCTGTGATCTGCGTCCAACAGATTACCCATGGGAAAAAAACACGCTGGGGAGAGCTGGTGTGGTGTGGTGGTCCTGGTAGCTCTGGAGAGGAAACCCCCCTGAACAACCCACCTCTGAGCGGGGAAGCAGCAGTTGCTGGCGGGAGCAGGTGCCTGCCGTGTCTCCCTCTTCAGGATTTGACCCTACTCACCAACCACCCTCTGTCAGCGGGACTATGATGAGACCACCACCTACCCTCCGCCCCCCCCCCCCTCCTTCCTATGTGTAAACTGTGTTAACTGTGAATGTTAACCTGACAGCCATGTTGGCTCTGATGAATCGGTGACTCTTCACTGTGTAGTGATTTGGCTCCACAGAATTAAAGGTTTATTGGGTTGTTGTTGTTTTTTTTCGCCCAATAGCCAGTTCATCATTGTTTTGGTATTAAAAAATAATCTGTGAGTTTACATAAATGCTACTGCACTCATGCGATCTGAATGAATGTCTGTTTCTTTGCTGAGGTTCATATCCATATGTAACTGTCTGTAACTGTTGGCTCTGAATCATATGTAAAATGTCGTTACTCCTGTCTGAGGGGTAGGCGTGTCGAGGCCCTTACTCCTCCATGGGGGAGACTCACATTGCTCTAAATTCATTCACTTCTACTTGTGGAGAAGTCTGTCCCTCTCACTGTGCTGGTGGACTGGTAAATGTTCACAGTAACATGGTCCTAGACATTCACAACTTTGACACAGTCGCATTAAGCGAGAGAAGGGCACATTGCCAGTGTCACCTGCCACCAACAGACATAGTGATGATGTAACATACACGAAGAAAAGAAGAGTTTTCATACGCATTACTGACTGAACATTTATGGATCAAACAGATCATTAACCAAAAAAAAGAAAAGAGTACTTTTTTTTTTTTTATATTAAATCTGTCTCATCAGAGATCTGTGTGTCTGCTTCATCAAACACTGACACTGCACAGAGGACTCATAAGTCAGTGAGTGAGCCTCTGCCCAATGATTAGGCTTCATGACATCACAGTGTCTGATGGAAGTGTCTCCAAAGGTAACTGTCGACACTGCCTAGCTTGACAAGTATTCCTAAGCAAACTCTCATTGCAAATTACTTTTTTTAACTTCATAGACACCCTTCAAACCCTGACTTTTAAGATGTCGTTATGAGTGTGAAGAAAGAGTGGGTCTGTCTCAGCAAGTAGGGCACTGTGATGTCATGAAGCCTAATCATTGGGCAGAGGCTCACTCACTGACTTATGAGTCCTCTGTGCGGTGTCAGTGTTTGATGAACCACACACACAGATCTTTGATGAGGTGGGTTTTGTGGACAGGGCCAGCCCACTGGTTTGACTGAGGAGTCGGTTCCCCCCACACCACCTGTCACACCTCAGGTGATGTGGATGTGCACTCCCATCACTGTTCAGGGCTCCATACAGCAGCTGCATTGAAGGGGGTCAAGGGACCCCCCCAGCACCGTGGTTCTGAAGGGTCCTGGCACTCTCCAGGGGTCTTCTTCTTCTTCTTCCTCTGCGTATGCAGACCGATACTCCTGCGGACACTCCCTATATGCACAGGCAAGTATTAATCTCATCTACCCAACAAAGGGAGTGGCGTTTTGTGTGCATGACCGTTTTTTATCCTGCCATTAAGGCAGCCATACTCCATCTTCAGGGATGGTGCAAGCTATGTGTAACGTGTCATCCATACCAACGGCCAAACTGGCCTTCTCTTCCGAAAGATGGTGATGGGATTTTACGTGTGTGCAAGATATTATGCATGTGTTCACACACAGAACCTCGGTTTATAGTCTCATCGGAAGGACTGTATGGGAAATGGAGTCAGAACTAATGTTAACTCCGAGGGAAAAATCCCCCTGTACCGAAACGACCCGGCGGAGATTCGAACCCGCAACCCTTGGATTACGGGTCCAGTGCTCCACCAACTGAGCTATTCCGGCCCCCTCTCCAGGGGTCAAAATGTGAAAGGGTCCCTGTCTCCCAGCGCTGTCACTTTATGTCTGAATGGTTGTGACTGTTGAGTTTTTGCTGCTTTTTATATTCAATTTCCTTTCTCGCTCTTTCTTTCTCACTCTCTCTCTCTCTCTCTCACACGCATACACAGACACACAGACACTGACAGACACAACTCCCAGCGCTGCCACACTCTATGTCTGAATGTCTGCCACTGTTGAGTTTCTACTGCTTTTTATATTCAATTTCTGTTTTCTCTCTCCCTCCACCGCCCCCCCCCCCCTCTCCCTCTCTCTCTTCTTCCAACAATGTCAGTTTATGTCTGAATATCTGTGACTGTTAAGCTTCTACAGGTTTTTACTTTCAGTTTCCTCTCTCTCTCTCTCTCTCTCATGACTCCCAGCACTGTCACTTTATGCCTGAACGTTTCTGTCTGCTAAGCTGATGCAATTCATATTCAGTTTCTTGGCATTTATGCCCTCATTCAGTTATATCCATATACATACTGCGTGTGTATGTGTGTGCGTACATGCACACGTGCATGCATGCATGCGTGCATTTGTGTGTGTGTGTGTCTCTCTCTCTCTCACATGTACACAAACACTCACACACAAAGACAAAATGCACACTCAAACACAAACTCTCTTCTCTCTCTCTTACTGAGTCACTTGACTAAAAACAAAAACAAAATCTGTAATTTAACTAGAACAAGAAATAACTGTATAAATGTTCTATTATTAAAACAGTAATATGAAAATTCAACGTTCATTACGGCTCTTGTCTCCTTTGACTAGAACTTGTTGATCTACCCAGGCTGCCTACCTGGGTTAAGCCAACCGAAGAGCTACCTGCCGCCATTACATTCACTTGTTTTCCATATCATTCAATCAACTATCTGTCACTCTCTTTTCTTTTTCTCATT
>CM065739.1:55352924-55407924 GCA_033310375.1 Conus canariensis
GTATGTCATTCTCTGAGTGTCGTCACAGGGCTTTGTCAGTTTCTGGAACACAAACATCAGTTTGGGAGGCAAGGACTGCAGAGATCAAGGCCAGTGCCAGCCAGGTCTGGGGGAAGATGCCAGATATGCCTTGGAATCCTTCCCCACATAGACCAGTCTCCTCACCTCCCGGATGTTTTGCTGGTGCCGCAGTCTTCTCAGATTCTGGACAAAGTGGGAGCGCTGAGGCAGGAACAGTCTGTTGTCTTGGACTTCAAGTTTACTTGAGCAAAGACACTTTCCGACTCTGGGTTTTTCATATTTCTGTGTGTTCTGACTCAGAATTTACCTGAGGGGAAATTTTTGGCCAGCTACTGCTGGTCTCCATCACACCAGACTGACTGGTAGGTGTGGTGGGTGTTGGTGTCCTCTGAGTTGTCATCTCTGGTGGAGTGATGGATGTTCAGCACATACTTGTAAACGGGGGCAGGTCATAGCCACAGTCTCTGTTCAAGCTTGGTTTTCTCTCCCTGATTTCTATATTGCTTCTCTCACTTTCCTTTTTGTGAACTGTGATTCAGCTGCAATTATGGTGGCTTGAAACTTGTTGGTATGGTGGGTTGTTGTTGTCAGATGTTCATAATATGCAGAAGAAGTTTTGGTAGCGTGTTCATTTAGCCTTGTTTTCAAAGGCCGACCAGTTTCTCAAATATAGCCCTCACTGCACTCCTCACATTGAATGTGATACACCACACCCCTTTTCTTTTCCAAGTTTACTGTGTCCTTTGTCCAACACCCAAACGATGTGGCTTGACATCGGCCACCCTCTGCAGCCCTGGCTACTCACAACTGCCAGCTCACCTGGAGTGCAGTTCGGAACAGATGTTGTCTAGGGTAGGATTTAAAAAGCAAAGAATATGATTACCTTACCTCCATGTCTGCAGCCTAGGGTGGCTATATATAGTCTGGCCTGCAACCGTTTGAGTAGGAAACTCTGCCAGTGTTTTTTTACCGCCTGAAGAATACAGACTGGAAATTCTGAATGAAGGAGGTTGCAATGATTCCACCCACCTGACTCATGAAGTGCTGCTGATGGTGGGGGGGGGAGGGAGGGGGGCAGGGGGGAGGGGAAGGGAGGAGGGAGGTCAGACAGGCACCCTAAAACTGGGAGTAGTTCATTGAACACCCAAAGTCTCTAAAGAAAGTGGTGGTGGGAGGGAGAGGGGGGGGGTATGGATGCTATCAGTGATGATACTGCTAGCACTGTTGCTACAAGTTACAAAAAAATGAAAGAAAAAAAAGAACCCTCTCCACTCTCCTCTCTCTCTCTCTCTCCTCTCTCTCTCTATATATATATATATATATATATACGCAAAAGTGTTTCGTACATTGAGAAAAATCAAGTTTTTAGAGGTTCAGTTTGAAAAATAGATGTGCGTGGATGTTCCCCACTGTGACCACCACTAGCCCAAATCTCTCTGTCTCTGTCTCTGTCCCTCTCTCTCATGCACACAGATGAAAATTATCAGCCATAGAATACAGCACAATTCGGGGATAAAACAGTATTTAATCAGAGACGTAGAGGAAACGTCTCTGATTTAATCAATAGTTTTCTGATGAACCTGTATGTCACGACCGGCCCCTGGAGGTCAGCCCTGACAGGATCGGTCTAAAAGGGAGTGAAGGGAATGACTGACCTCACCCGCTCCGCAAGAGATCACACAGGAAAGATTACAATACAACACACCATTTATTCACACCAACATACACATAGTCACAAACAAGCATTTCAACACACACATTCGGTTTGTTCCTTCCCGTTGTCCCCCACCATTACCTCCCCAAAGTTCACTGGGAGTATCATGTCCAATCGGGTGTCCAAGCCGGGTCTGTTCTGAATACAGTATTTCAGTGCCGACACCCTCAGCACACACCCACACCACTTCCCCAATAGCACGACACAGAGTTAACCATGCTTGCTTAGCTGAGGCAAGGTAGCTAACAACAATACTCATGGCTTTGAATTACCTTTTAAATTTCCCCAAAACAATATTTCAAGCTCTGTTTTGTGTAGATTCAAAAGCAGTCCTTTAGGCGATAAAAGATTTTCACTTGCATACTGGGCCTGAAATGATTATTGAGATAAGCTGTTTGATCCACATGCTTGTTGAAGGAGGCACCCAATTATCCTTTTGTTGGATTCCTTCACACTGTTCCTTTTATTATAACGATAAAGTAGATAGGGTAGCTAAGCGTGGAGCAAAACATATCTGCGGTTCTGAATATCTTAAACTACCCTTATCGGTACATGAGCAGTGCAATTTAGTTAAAATGCATTTCGAAAACTTTCAAAGATAGAATGATAGAACATGACAATCAAAATCAGTTTGATATTTTTTATATTAGAATCATTCAACATAATTTTAGTTTAAATAAAAAATATGCATTCATTGATTTATAGGTGGAAATTTGATGCTTTTAAAACAAAATATGTTAAAAACATACTGTGTTTATGTAAAAAGAAAATAACACCTGATCATATTGTTACATGTCAAGACATGAAAAAAATAATTCCAGTGTTGAGGCAAAATAGTGCACAAGCCATCTTTGAGTCACCAGCTCTAACAAATGAGCTTTTTGTATGCTTAGAGTGCACTCAATTGGGGAAGTATTTATAGGCTCCTTTTTTGTGTGGGGGGCGGGGATGGGGGATATGTGTGGGGAGGGAAGATGGAATAATGTTCAAAGCCCCAAAGTGACAAGGACTGAGAAAGGTTAAGTTTCTGTGCCTTGATGGTTGTTAAATTAATTAGTTTTGTTAAAATTTTAACTTTTTTTTTCCTTTGAAACTTATTGAAAAATTTAAGTGTTTTGTAATTACCATTATTATTCATATAAGCACTCATATAAGCACACATATATGCACACACACATACTCAAACAAACTCGCATATGTATACACACACACAAGCACACGCACATGCACACATACGTGTGCGTGCACAAGCATAAGCACATACGCTCTTTCTTTCCCTATCTCTCTCTTTCGGCACAATTTCTTTTTTTTTTTTTAATCGTCTAATATCACGATTAGTGGAAAGACGTTAAATGAATCACACACACACACACACACACACACACACACACACACACACACACACACACACACACACACACATTCACACACACGCACACTCACACATGCACGCACAGACACACACACACAGACACAGACACACACACACACACACACACACACACACACACACACACACAACACACACAACACACACACACACACACACACACACACACACACACACACACACACAGCATGGGCTACTACCTGTGAAGACTAAAAAAGAATATAATACGCCCTGAAGGCTGAAGAGGTAACAGCAGAGTACAGATGCCTACCTTGTCGACAGTTTCAGTCACAGTGGGATACAATGTGGTCATTAAACTAAAGACTGAGCAAACAAAAATGTATGTTTAAAACATTAGGATCATAATAGCAGATAAACACAGTACTGCCAAATTACACAACCAGAGAAGCCTCCCATGGATTACACTTTTATTGTTACATAACTTGTAATTAATTCGTTTTCAGGTAGATGTGTGTGTGTGTGTGTGTGTGTGTGTGTGTGCGTGTGCGCGCGCACGCGTACGCATGCACACGTTGGTGTTTTTGAT
Organism: Conus canariensis; assembly: GCA_033310375.1. Lineage (NCBI taxonomy): Eukaryota > Metazoa > Mollusca > Gastropoda > Neogastropoda > Conidae > Conus > Conus canariensis. The sequence goes on from CM065739.1 coordinate 55,356,597, forward strand.
GTTGTTGCTGTTTCTTTTTTTTTTGCTTCCACTACATTTCTAGATAGTCATACTGATGCATCTTGTATCTGACATACAGGAGAATTTGTGTGTCACAAATCATGCATACACACGCATGCACGCACGTAAACACGCACATGCACCACACACACACACACACACGCACACACACACACACACACACACACACACACACACACACACACATGGCTAAGACACACACTGCAGATACTACAAACACAACAGTTAACACTCACCATCAGGGAATGGAACAACCTAGACAACAGTGTTGTTTCCGCAGGGACTGTGGAGGAATTCAAAAACCTCCTCCAACAGCCCCCAAAGAGAAGTAAACAAACACCTCCCACCCACCCACCTCCCCCCACCTCCCCCCTCCCTCTTCCTCCTCTGTTGTCTTGCCTTGTAACCACATCATGTAACTTAAAGAAAAAAAAAATGTTGATATTACTGATGCATTGTAGTGTCTAATTATCATCCTTAGCAGCTTGCTGTATGTTAATATTTTACAAAAGGAATGTAACTCTCTCTCTCCCCCCCTCTCTCTCTCTCTCTCCCCCCTCCCCCCTCTCTCTCTCTCTCTTCGATAGGAGGATCGCTTATTCTATGTCTGTGTGTGCTGATTTTTTTTTTCTTGTCTTTGAAATTAATTTCTTTATTTTTGTTTGTTGTTGCAACTACTTTCTTTTTTTCCCCTTTAAAGTCATCTACGCCTTAAATGTTAGTGGATGAACAACTCATCAGCTTTTAAAGCATTTGTGAAGATATGTGTGTTTGTTACAATTTTTGTAAGTCTTAGTCGCTAATTATGCTTAGTAGTCGCTAGTCATGCTTAGTTAGTCCCTTAGTGGGGCAAGGGCCGGATGAACAAAGCATGTGTTTGCTTATCTGTCACCGTTGGAAATAAAGATTATCATCCTCCTCCTCCTCCTCCTCTCGCCTTCCCTTCCCTTCCCTTCCCTTTTCCCCTCTTCCACGACTGCTGCAGAGGCTTGGCATTATGTCAGTGCACTCTGAACGTGCGCAGGCTGGCCAGGCCACGAAACATGTTGGATCCCCCCTTCCCCCCCCCCCCCCCCCCCCCCCCCCCCCCCCAAGTTCTTCCGTCGATGTTATGCCACAGTGTGGCCATATCGACTATACACCAACATCAAGACCAAGATCAAGATCACCTGCAGTCGAGTCGAGTGGTGAGATTAACGTCCTATCAGCTGGTCAGGTTGGTGTTCAGCCGTGGTCACCCACAGGTTGAAGATCCCTGTGGCAGAGGCTGACCGACTAGGCCCATTCCCTCCCACCCCATGCTTAGAGTACAATACCCTCCCCACCCACTCCTAAGTAGGGCCTGGGCCTGCCATAGTATGGTTAGAGGTCTGAAATAGTGAGTGTGGTGGCCCCCACTTCCCTTGCCCACTATCCATGCAGTTAAGTAGTGAGCACTGACTGCATAAATTGACCCACAACTCCCACAGCAAACTGGAACCCCTTTGTAGATGCCAGAATCTTCAGCTTGTTGAAGGCGGGCAGATATCAAAGAGGAAGAAGAAGGCCTATCTGCTCGCCGATCAGATTTAGCAGACGAAATATTGCGGAAACGGGGGCCTAGAATAGACCAACGAATAGGTGGAATGCTGTCACATGATCACCTTTGATACAAGGCGAGAAGACGAGGAATGAGACCTGCTTCACCTTATAAAACATTAAAAATGTGATCACTTTGTCGAAAGGTGAGAAGTGCAGTTTTGCATACCGCCTCCATCGCTTTGTTATACTCCATTTAAATGTCGGTTTGTCTTATCGGTGAAGGCCCTGGACGCGCGAACATACTTGATCACTTTTTTGGTTGGCCTGATGATCTAGTCATCGAGCGACAGGAGAGGAGAGGGTACACGTAAAGTACAAGCACATGTGTAACGTTTGATAAGAGCTCCAAATGTTTTAACATGTCATGCCCATCAGTTTCTGAAGAAAAAAGAGAAAGGATAATTCAGGATTAGGATTTAGGGCGTTGTATTAAAACAACTTAGCCTTATCTTTTTACGCCTCTTCTATTTTTGGTGTCAGTTGACTAGCTCTGTCTTACTTAACCATCAAAGTCGCAGTTTATTTTAGTTGATTCATGTTTATCTATGAGGTTCTTGAATGTATTTATACTAGGTGCACTTTGATGTTAGTTGTTAATATATTCCAGTAATTGGTACGATCTGTTAGTAAATGTAAATTTTCTCAAATTGGTCCTGGAATATTGTTTGAATATCTTACCTTCACTGTTGCTTGTTGTAGATTATTATAATTGCATACGTGTGATTTACGTAAATTAAGCTGAATTATGACGTCACTCACAAAGATACGTCAGGACACTTCCGTTATGCTGATGGTCGGAATGAGCAGCTGAACAAGAAGCTAAGAACAAGAAGTCGAGTCAAGCTTGTTTTTATTGTATGACTGGCACTTCTACATGGTGTCAGAAGTGTTTAGAACTCATCGAATTATGTTTTGACATTTAGCAACCTGGGCCACGTACGTACAAGGCAGTTTTGTTTCTTGACGTTTAGTAGGACTTGCGCGGGTTTGCTCAATCCCATTTTACGTGCTCTCACTTCGACATTTCTTCGACACTGACACACATACGTGGTTCCGTGGTCCAGACACTCGGACAGCATGGACTGCTTACGGAAGCCACTGCCCCTGTCTTTTGCAGGCAACGTTGCTGAGAACTGGCGTACATTTGAGGCCGAATTTGACATCTTTATAGAGGCTGCTTATGCTGACAAAGATGACCGTACACGAGCGTACATTTTGCTGAACTTGGCTGGAAAAGAGGCCATTGAGAAAGAAAAGACATTCACTTATGCTGCTGAAGTGAAGAACGACGATGGTGTAGTCACACAAGCTGCAGAAAAGCGCGAAAGCGTCGCTGTCCTGAAGACAAAATTTCGTGAGCTCTGCGATCCACTGACGAACATTATTATCGAGAGACACAATTTCAACACACGATTCCAACAAGCTGGAGAGCCAATGCAAAGCTTCATCACAGCATTGAAGATTTTGGCCGACACCTGTGAATATGGGACGTTAAAAGACTCACTCATTCGAGACCGAATCGTCTGTGGAATTACGTCAGATGCTCTCCGAAAACAGCTTCTGAAGGAAAAGGCGCTAGATCTCCACAAAGCAATCCAGATCTGTCAGATCCACGAAGCTGCGGAGAAGCACACCGTCCAAGTATCAGAGGACCACGAAGTCAACGCCATCTCACAGAAGAAGAAGTTCAACGCTCCTCCCAACAAATCTTGTCACTATTGTGGTCGTTCGCATGTAGCAAAGAAAGAGGAGTGTCCAGCCTATGGCAAGAAATGCTCGTCATGCTCAAAGATGCACCACTTTGCAAAGGTCTGCAAATCAACACGACGGCGGTTAGCGAGCACCGTCGCTGCAATTGGTGGAGACAACTCTGATGAGGATGGAGAGCCAGCTGAAGACTGGGAGCTACACGCGCTCACCCAGGAGCCACGTCACAATGAGATACACTGCACAGCAATAATCAATGGAGGCGATTTGAAACTAAAGGTCGATACTGGTGCCAAATGCAATGTTCTGCCACTCTACGAGCTCAAGAAGGTCCAAGCAAGAGAGACCATCAACAAAGCCAAAGCCATCAACCTCGTCGCATACGGGGGAGAGCGATTCTCGACACTAGGAAGTGTGGACCTTCTCTGCAAGATTGGCGACCACAAAGAAACGTTGACCTTTCATGTCATTGACAGGCAAGCCACACCCATCCTTGGTCTCAGTGACGCACTTCGACTCCGTCTCATTCAGCTAGACAAGACTGTCTATGCAGTAAATGAAGCGTCTGAAGACACCTCCAGAGAAAACACCTTGAAGGACTACCCAGAACTTTTTAATGACACACTTGGGACTTTGCCTCCAAAATACGTCATGCGCGTTGATCCTAGTGTCACACCAGTTGTCAAACCAGCAAGAAAAGTTCCTCAGGCCATGGAAAAGAAGGTCAAGATTGAGCTTGAGAACATGGTGAAACGAGGCGTCATAGTGCGAGAAACAGAACCGACAGAGTGGGTGTCACAGATGGTGGCAGCAAGAAAGAAAAATGGTGACGTCCGGATCTGTTTAGATCCAAGAAGTTTAAACACCGCTCTCCAACGCCCGCACTTCCCAATGCGCACCGCCGACGACGTAGCATCTAGAATCGGCAACGCGAAATGTTTCAGCACTTTGGATGCAAAGAACGGATTTTGGCAAATTCGGATGGACGAGGAGTCTTCCAGGCGAACTACTTTCAGCACACCGTTTGGGCGATACAGGTTCCTGCGCATGCCGTTTGGCATTAATACGGCAAGTGAGGTCTTCCAGGAAGCCATGGAGAGACTATTCGAGGGATATCCATGTGCCATCATCGTAGATGATATCCTCGTCTGGGGCTCCACCGACGAGGAGCATGATGCAAATCTCAAGAAGATTCTGGAGCGAGCACGGCAGATCGGGCTGAAGCTGAACCTCAGTAAATGCAAGTTCAGGATGAAAAGCGTCACTTTCGTCGGCCATAAGTTCACTGAGGATGGTCTGAAGCCAGATACGGAGAAAACAGACGCAATCCGGGCGATGCCTGCACCTGAGAACCAGGCAGCTCTTCAGAGGTTCCTTGGCATGACAAACTACCTAAACAAGTTCATTCAGAACTACAGTGAGAAAACAGCAGTTTTGCGAGAACTGCTGCGCAATGACATTGTTTGGAGCTGGACTGACGCTCACCAGCAAGCTTTCAACAGACTCAAAGATGACCTCATGAATCCTCCTGTCCTGAAGTTCTTTGACCCTGCGAAACCAGTCGTTTTATCTGTAGACTCATCCAAGAATGGACTGGGTGCCGCATGCCTGCAAGAGGATGCTCCAGTGGCCTACGCATCACGAGCTTTGTCTGACTGCGAGACAAGGTATGCGCAAATTGAAAAGGAGCTCCTGGCTGCTGTATTCGCCTGCAGGAAGTTTCATGACTTTGTCTATGGTCGGAAGGTGACCATAGAGACTGACCACAAGCCTTTGATCACAATCGTGAAGAAGTCACTGAACGCTGCCCCTGCTCGTCTACAACGCATGCTTTTACAGCTGCAACGCTACAACCTTGATTTCGTCTACAAAAAGGGCAAAGAGTTGTACCTTGCTGACACGCTGTCCAGAGCGTTTCCCAATGATCCAGTTGAAGAGGAGGAGTTTGACTGCGATGTCATGACAGTTCTCTCCATATCACCGGCGAGAATGACTGAACTCCAGAAGGAGACTTTGGCTGACCCGACCATGCAGAAGCTTGCACAGCTCATCAAAGATGGATGGCCTGACCATGAGCGAGGCGTGCCGTCAGATGCGAAATGCTTCTTCCCTTTCAGAGATGAGTTGGTGATTGAGAATGACGTCGTCATGAAAGGACAGAGAGCGGTGGTTCCGAAAGCCTTGAGATCCACCTATATTGCCGCTCTCCACAAGGGCCACATGGGAGCAGAGCGCACCAGACTGCTTGCAAGCGACATCATGTTTTGGCCCAAGATGCGTCAAGACATTGAAGACGCAGTTTCTCAGTGCTCAGCCTGCAACAGCTGCAAGGCCCATCTGCAGAAACAGCCCCTCATGAATCACCCTGTCCCTGAACTCCCTTGGTCCAGCCTCGCAGCCGACATATTTGACTGGAATGGCAAGCAATACCTGGTTGTTGTCGATTCATACTCTGGCTGGTTTGAGATGGACATGATCACCAAGATGACTTCAAACATGGTGATCCTGAAGATGAAGCGGCACTTTGCGTCTCATGGCATCCCAGAAAAGCTGATGACAGACAATGGCACGCAATTCGCCAGTCGCGAGTTCAAACAGTTCGCACAGGAGTGGAACTTCGTGCACATCACCAGTAGCCCCCACTACCCCAGATCCAATGGCTTGGCAGAAAACGCCGTCAAGCAAGCCAAACAGCTGTTGGAAAAGAGCGAGAAGGACGGATCAGACGTGTACCTTGGTTTGCTGAATCTTCGCAACACGCCACGTGATGACATGGGCTCACCTTCACAGCGCCTTAACTCGAGACGTATGCGAGCGACACTGCCCACTTCAACAAAACTTCTCCAACCCAAAGCCGTGAGCACACGCAAAGTCTCCAACCAGTTGAAGAAGTCCAGGCAGCAGCAGAAACAGTATCATGACAGATCAGCGAGAGATCTGCGTCCTTTGAAACAGGGTGAAGTCGTGCGGATCCAGACTGACAAAGGCTTCAAGAAACTTGCAGTAGTGAAGTCAGTACGCCACTCGCCAAGATCGTACATCGTCACTGCAGATGGCGCTGACTACGTACGCAACAGACGTCACCTTCTCCCCGTCAAGGAGCCCAGACCACAGGTTCCGCAAGCCCTCAGCACGCTACCTCGTGACAATCTTGGAGGTCCAGGTAGTGTGCGACCCCCATTCCCTGCACCCTTTGAACAGCAGTCAGCCTCGTCGCCGCCTCCCGCTGCTGTCGTTACCCGCCCCTTGTCTGCCCCCACTCCTCTCACCCCTCCGCTTGCCAACGTGCCACGAAGCAGGTTCACCCCAATGCAGCTGTTCCCCTCCCCAGCACTTCCTGCTCCAACCTGTTCCATGCCTCGTCAAGCCAGTGCCACCAACAAGACACCAGGTCCAATCGCGCCCACAACACCGGGTCCTGTGCCAGCCACTACACCAGGTTCACCACCAGCCAGGCTTTCAGGTCCAGCACTGACCGCCTTGCAGCCCCAGCCCGTGGTGACCCGTGCCGGTAGAGTCGTGAAGCCCAACCCCAAATACTTTGACTGAATGATGTCGGGCCATCTACCAGTGCCTTGATGTGACATTTTGCTGTTTATTTTTGAATATTTTTTTTTTCAGGAAGGAAAATGAACATGGAAAAGAAATCAAAACATTTGTTTGAATTTTTCTTTAGCTTGCATTATTTCTTTTGGTTCGAAGGAAGCATTTTGGACAGTAAATTATTTTCATTTAACTTGCTCCGTTTAGTTCTTTCAAAAAAAAAAAAAAAAAAAAAAAAAGAGAAGGAAGATGTAGATTATTATAATTGCATACGTGTGATTTACGTAAATTAAGCTGAATTATGACATCACTCACAAAGATACGTCAGGACACTTCCGTTATGCTGATGGTCGGAATGAGCAGCTGAACAAGAAGCTAAGAACAAGAAGTCGAGTCAAGCTTGTTTTTATTGTATGACTGGCACTTCTACACTTGTAGTATTGATCTGTGCAATACAAAAAAGCATGCTTTGTCAATATCATCAAAACCATTAAATATCTTATCTGTCTGAATCAAGTCCCCTCTTCTTTCCTTAGGTGTTGGAAGTTGTAAATATTTTAATCTTTCTTGGTATGAGTAATCCTTTATACTATGGATCATCTTTGTTGCTCTTCTTTGAACCTGTTCAAGAGCTGATTGTCTCTGTAGCTCAGCTTGATGTGCCATCATTTTATTTTGTCAGAACGAAAATGGGCATGCTGTGTGTGTGTGTGTGTGTGTGAGAGAGAGAGAGAGAGAGAGAGAGGGGGGGGGGGCAAGATTAAGATGTATGGGGAGAATGCATCTTCCAATTCAAGAGTTAGAAACTGGAGTAATGGAAGTTGTCAGGAAGTGAGAGGCTTTCATGATGAGCAGTGCAGTGGAAAGCCAAAACAGCCAGCGACCAGGTACGCATTGACATATAACTGGACATATGTAGGGTTATGACTTGACGGCCAAAGGACAGGGTGTGCTTGTGCTGGCAGACTGGGGTGACAACTCTGTGATAACTCTGTGACAACTGTTGCCGCTGGCAGACGTGGGCGAGTTCCATGTGGGGGCTGTTGTCTGTCGCTCACTGAGCTCTGGTTCCTTGTGAACTTTACTTCACGTTTGGCTGTTGTTCGGCCGACAAATGGGCGTATTTCGCCTTACTTCCCACCTACCAAGGGCTGACTTATGGGCCACCAGGTGGCTTTCTTTGTGCTCGGGTGGCGATGGTTCTGTGCCGCCGAGTGCCTATCGGCTTCGCTTCGATAATAGGCCTATTAGCCTAGCCAATGAAAACTAAGGAGGATGTTCGCTGCGTGACTAAGAATTAACGTCTGCCAGTGAAAGCCACGAGATAGTCGGCTGCTTAGTAAATAACAACAACGTTCTCTCGGGTGATTCTACATGATATGAGAAGTAGGATCGTTTAGTCAAACACGAAGTTTCATCATATGTTATAGAGGTTTAGAACATGAAGTAAGTGTAAATTTTCCCTCTGTATAGAGGCTTAGAACAGGAAGTAAGTGTAAATTTCCCCTCTGTCAGTGGAGTGCCAACTTGCTGACCAAAGTCACTGCCATTAGTTTACGCTGGTGACCAATTCTTCTTCCGGTAGTAACCACACTCAAGTGTTTGACTATTATTGTTACATTTGACCAATTGAACCATTCGTTTTTGTACTCCCAGTTCTTATAGAACAGGGAGTACTTTACTATGGGAACGAAGAAATGCTGTGTGTCTGTGCGTGGTCAAAGTGTGATCGGCCGAAGTTCGAGATCATCAGTGACCGTGCAACAAGGGGAAACAGTCTCAGGATCAACAAAAAAACACTGCAGGCTGTAGGCTGGATGTGCGCAGCAGAACGTGCTCTCAGAGGGTGATCAACATGTGGAATGAACTCCCAGAGTCTGTGGTCAGAGCACCATCCATGAATAGCTTCAAGGGCAGACTCGACGCTCATTGGAAAGGTCTGGCGAGTGTTCACACTCCAGCTTGCCAGTCCTAACTCTGACAAGATTATTTTAACTTTTGCCACATGTGTCAGTGCCACACATGCCACTATAAATGTATGTTTGAAAATGGAACGATGAACTGGCCCATTAGGGCCTCAAGCATCTACAACATCAAGGTCAAGATCAAGGTGTTCCACTCGCTCCAGACAAAAGTTATGGGCCGATCTTTCTGAAAATTTGTAGGTATGTTCATTTTGGTCATGGATGATGCCCTATGTTTTATTTACCAGAATAGCTGTTACTAACAGCCCAAAACGTTTTTTCTTCAACCGCATGCACACTTTCAGAAATGGCAGTTGATCTCAGTGACAAAATACATTATGACTCATGTTTGATTGTGACATTTTCAGCCCCCCCTCCCCCCCCCCCCCCCCCCCCCCCCCCCCCCACCTACCTGAAAATAGCTTTAGGTCTAATAACTGACTGGTAGATCATGGGTATTATCATAGTAAACATGCTCTTGACATGTACACGTGTATTCAAGATAAACTGGGAGTACGTTTATTGCTTTGCATCTTGTTATCGGATCTGTCAGAGATGAAGCAATCGATATTTTTGATGGTTTTAATCTCAGTGATGAACTTGAAGAGAAAAATTTGGGGAATACCACACGGGCTTTTGAAGATGTGTTGGTGAAACAAGTGAAGCCTTTGAACCCTACAAATTTCATATCTCCTGTCAAAAACCTGATGAAAAATTTAAACTTTTATAACTTCACTTTGACAACTTGTAGAGTCGTGCAACTTTGGTAAATTACAACTGAAAGATCATCTTATTATTCCGAGACCAGTTTGTGCTCAGAGTGAAAGAGGAAAGTCCAAGAGAAAAATTTCAGGATTTAAAAAAAAACAAAAAAAACCTCAGGAGAAATATTTGGCAATAGACAAACCATATGAAACATCCAGACATTCTTGAGGACACCAAGGAATCACCAAAACAAAAGCCTTTGCATCAACATGTGTTTGGTGGCCATACATCTTTAGTCAGATAGAGACCATGGTAAACAAATGTACTACGTGTGCAATCCACAGGGCAGAACACAAGTAGTCTTTGCTTCCATCCAGTTCTCCTAACAGGCCATGGTCTTGTCTTGCTATGGATCTCTTTGAACTGAAAGGGAAAACTTATCTGCTCATCATTGATTACTTTTGACGATGGATTGAATTGTGCGGCTTGGAACAACTGACAAGCAAATCCACCATCACGCATATCAAAAGTGTGTTCGCAAATCATGACGTTCCAGACATGATCGTCTCGGACTATGGACCTCAATTTGTCAGCTGGGAATTCAAAGCTTTCGCTCAGGAGTACAGCTTCACTCGCATCACTTCTCCAAAATACCCTCGCAGCAATGGAGAGGCAGAAAGGGCAGTTCAGACACAAAAAAAACTTGCTCAAAAACGCAGCTTATCCATATGATGCACTTCTCTTGTATCGTGCAATGCCACTGAGTTCAGTGGATATTCACCCACAGAACTAGTCATGAGCCGCAAATTAAAGACCAAAATCCCTACTCTTCCCACAACTCTGTCTCCATGCACTCCCAGAACTAGAGCAAAAGGAGTAAATTCAAAGACAGAAACAAAGAATAACTTGCAACAAACGTCATGCAGCAAAGTAAGCCTTACCTCTTCAAATAGGCAACACAATCTACATTAAAGACTTGAACAAATCTGGAACTGTGGTCGACAAACATCACAATCCTTGTTCATTCATCATCCAAACTGGACAGCATGCTTAATGTGTGTGCATGGATTTTATGAGTTTCTCAATGGAACACTTAGCCTAGTGATTTAGTTTGAACTAATTTAAGTTCTACAAAATCGTTTTTCAGCTTAAAATGGGGAGGGGGGGGGGGGGGGGGGGGATTATATATAGGAAAGGTTTTTGAAAGGACAATTGTTACATAGAGTATGTAAAGACTTGAAACAAAAAGATGTACAAGGGAAAGTTATTCATAATATAATTTGTAAATTTCATTTCATCTTAGGAGGGAGGTGTTGTAGAGTGATGCGGTCATGTTAAGTTAATGATATGCAAGGAACGATGACTCTGATTGCATGGTGTTGGTTGCTGAGTTATGGGTTAGAGATTAAACTCGGCTGGTTCCTCAGTGGTCATCCGCATTAGTCTGTGTACGACAGATACAGCACAAACAGACAAGATTCAACACAAACCCTGTCTGTCGGCACAGGACGAGCAGGGCTTCAGATTGTCAGCACGCCCTTGATATTTTCACATGAAATTTTTAAATGGCGAATCACATATTGTGCTCATGCGCCAGGCTGTCGCGTGCTGATTGTGGCAATGTCCAGATGGGAATCAGTCTTTTCTCCTCAATCTTGTGAAACATCAAAAGTCGACGAATCGTGCCTGTCAAACGCACTACAGTTCATTCCAAGGCATCAGTGATCAGCTTTTGATCAATTTGGAATTGAAACAAGTGACAAAACTTGTCTCCAGGGTTCGAAAAAGAAAAGCGTTTTTTTTTTTGTTTTTTTTTTAACCGAAAAAAGAAAATAAGAAAGAAATTTAATGTCACCTCCATATGTGCTGCAGTTTTTTGTGCTGTGCAATTGGCGGTAAGGACGATGCCACCGAAAACGATGCAGAAACCGGCATAATCTTGAACAAGGTATTTTACTGAGCAAACCAAACATTGCCCTTTTCAACATGATCATTAGAAATCGTCATTCCCTTTTAAGTAATGTTGATACATCCATACCCTCTCTCTCTCTTATTCTCTCTCTCTCTCTCTCTCTCTCTCTCTCTCTCTCCCTCTCTCTGTCTCTCACACACGCACACACACACTCACACCAGGGACATAATTGATTTTAATAAAAACTCAGCAACCACTGTGACTGGCAGTAGTTTTTAACTTGGCTACAGATAGGACCTTGATCCTGTTTCTTCCTGATCTCTAATTTTTTTGTCAAGCACAGGAATTCCCTCAATAACTGGCTTCATACATAACTGGGTCTTGAACTCCATAAGTTATCCTGTTTAGCAGGAACACTGGCAGGAGCTTGAGATAGTATGTCTGCAATTGCAAGGCTCTTTCCTGTCACATGGATGATCTTGCATCAGAAGCACATCATTCTCATCCTGAACCGTTCTATGCGGGTTGTAAGCTCTCCAAATTCGTGATTTTCATCAATGGAAGTAGTGGTTTGTGATCTGTTTCGATTAGTAAAAAAATTACCGATATGTACTGATAGTAGACTGTTTCTTCAGTGGATTGAAATTACCCATCAGAGGCAAACAGTATCATCTGCTGTCATTGAGCACATCAGGTCAAAATCCGCTCATCCTGGAATTCCAGCGATAGTGGATAGTGGTCTCAGACAGAGGATCTCGGTTCAGCTCCGCAGCCTCTTCAGTGGATTGAAATTACCCATCAGAGGCAAACAGTATCATCTGCTGTCATTGAGCACATCAGGTCAAAATCCGCTCATCCTGGAATTCCAGAGATAGTGGATAGTGGTCTCAGACAGAGGATCTCGGTTCAGCTCCGCAGACTCCTCAGCACATGGTTACTTGGAATCGATTTTCGCTCCTCATTAAGTCACCATCTGATTGTTGCCATCGGTCATATTTAAATTTTCTTGTCACTCATGCATCCATGGAAGGGAATGAGAAGGTTCAATGCTTAGTTTTATATTTTTATAGTGACAGTATGAAGTCATTATGTAATATCCGATACATTTACGTCTTACCAGGAAATTTTCAAGGGTAGTAACCCATCCCATGTATAACATAACTAGAGCTGACATTTAATAAAATATGAAAAATTGTGTTGAATGTTTGACTTTCAGTTGGCAGTTTTGTGAATTTTTGAAATTGATAGTAATGATCAGATGCGACCCTTCTTGTCACAATCAGTTAATGGTTTTACCAGTAACATCTTCAAATATAAATAAGAATCATGATTCCTTTGTTCATCTGATCTGTGATTCAGTCTGCTCTATATTCACTTATTTGTCTTTATTTTTCATAATGTTATATGATTTATTTATGTTATTTTTACTGAGTATCTGTGAAGATGCTCCAGTTAGCAAACCATGGTTTCCCACTGCTTTGACCATGGCCATGAATAGGAGAATGATCAAAATTACAAGATGTTTTTGCACAACTATTTTGCCACTTTGCCTTGTTCGGGCACTGAAGAACAGATCAATGTATTTTGTTAGAACATTCGTAGTAACTCGTCTCTTAAAGATGTTACCTGAATTTAGAAAAAGAACATGAGATGCAGTGTAAGAGGTTCTGGTAATACCAAAGTGTGAGTCATGTTAAAACATAGTTGAGAATGAAGGTGTGGATATGATGTCTTCCTGCTCTGGGGGATCCCACTTGGAAGGTTGATCATTTTGACAAAAGGAAGAAAATGGCATGACCATCGATCGACCACCTAACTCTCATCTCTGATTAGGAAAGGAGTAGGCAGCTAGGCCGATCTTCTGAACTCTCTGACAACACAGTACAAGTCCTCAACCTAGTACTGGAGATGGTACATGCACATTTGCTTCCAGACCTTTACTCTGGCCATTTCCAGCAACTGGCTATAATGCAAAGATCATGCTGATCATCAGAGTGAAAAACGCACCCATGAAACCAAGCACTTCCCAGGGGATGATGGTCAGCGTCCTGTCAGAGGCTGGTTGTCTTGCTGCACTGTTGTCCAGTTCCCGCTCCTCGACCTCCCAAAGTTGATGGAAAGGTCCATGTCAGTGACGTCCATCTGGATGAATGTGAGCCTCTCCCAAAAGTGGAGGTCAGGAGACTGCCAGAGGTGCAAAAACAAAGACTGTCAGGCCAGGGTAGTTGTGATATGCTCCAAGAGCAGTGCTTTCCTGTGTTTGAAGAAGGACAGGAACTGCTATGTGCAGAATCCCGCTCTCGAATGAACTGTTGAAAACCACTGAAAAAGAAACAAAAGTGTGTGAAATGAGTGATGGATTCACTGTAGTTTAGGTGGTGTTGGACTCCAGGTGCCGTATGCATGTGGCACAACAGTTTTGTGTCTTATTGATCTGATGGGTCCTACTTTGGATACCTATCATTTTGATCATTTTCAATTGATTTTGAATTTCTGTAAATCATTTTTTGCGATGGTTACTGTTGTTTTGCACTACAAAAAAAATTCATTCAGTTGTGTCTGCTGATAAGTTGTAGAGAACAGAGGGTTCTGAGGATGTCAATACTTACAGGCCATATCATGAGTTGTTTTTAAGCTGTAACCTTTTTGACTTTTCCAGGATGTGACCTTCTGCCTGGTGAATTTGACGGCCATAAAAAGGCCTTGTGAGCTCTGCTAAGCTGTTAGGATAAAAACTTTAACTCTCAGTTTCCCCTTTGTCTCTCTCTTTGTCTTTCTGTCTTGGTAAGCAGGCATTTGTGTTTGTGATGATGGTGTGTGTGTGTGTGCATGCATGCATGCATGCACAAGTGAAATAGTGCACATCACTATGTGCATATAAAATCTGCTTGTTCAATGTGCAGAATAATGGCAGACCCAGCCTGTCCTACCCCTGAGGACAACAATGGGACGGTGATGTCGAGCAGGGGTGACGTTGTGACCCAAGAAAGTCAAGATCATGAGGACAATAACACTGGGGGCGACTCCAGGGGAGAGACTTCAGGTAGCAGTGACAGTGCAAACGAAGAAAGTCAACATGGTAAGGACCCTACAGCCGAAGTGAACCTTTTGTCGTCAAAAGTTAGATGAGGACAGCATTTCAGTACACAAGCTGGATTACATATATATGTGAAAATTCCGGTGTTTGTGCCTCTGGATTACATCTTGGTTAAATTATGCTTGACATTCTGATGAAAATTTATTAATTTCAATCTCGGTATCAAATGGTCGCCGTTGAACCTGCTGTAGCAAATTGCATCATCTGTTGGACAGGGCATAGCTGAACATTCTGATATAAATTCATTGATTTCAGTCTTATTGTCTCATGTGTGTTTGTGAAACCAGCAGCTGCAGATTCCTTTGTCCGTATTGTCTTCAGAGAAGGCACAAGATGAGAGAGGGGAGTAGGCTTTTTACTAGCTGATTCTTTTTTTAATTTGTATCTAAAGATTTATATCCTGATGGCTGTCAACATAAGAATTTATCCAGTGAACACTCTCTCACACACTCTCTCTCTCTCTCTCTTTGTTGCTCTCTCTCTCTCTTTCTCCCTTTCTGTGTCAGTCTGGTGTCTGTCTGTCTTTCTGTTTCTGTATGCCATGTCTTTCTCTCTGGGTGTGATTGTGAAGAAGGTGTTGGTGTGTGCCTGCAGTTATTTTTATTGTTGTTTAGTTTTGTTTTTAAATTGACTGGTGTATATTGAACTGCCTTGATGGTGCCATGCATGTTTCCATGATCATCAGCATTCATGAACGTCTTTTACTTCGTACTGTTGCTGCTTCTCCTCTTTCTTTTGACAGTCTCACTGTGGCTTTGTCGTCGTAACTGGCTTTTGGATGAGGCTTCGGAATTGTTTTTCATGCAGTGTTTGTTGATCTGCTGAATTGAACACGCTGTTATTAATTTGTTATTTGTCTAATGATATTCATGCCCACCATGATTCCGTGGCTTGGCGATTGTGTAGGATTCATGGGTAGTCTGCAGTCAGTGACTCCCCTGATGAAACACTCTGTAGCAGACGCTTTGTTCTTGGGGCGTTGCCACTGCTGCCGCCTCTAGGGCTCCAGATTTAGGAGGCAGAAGGAAGGACAGTAGTGGTCCGCCAAAGTGTAAAAGGCCCCGTCCAACATCATCCCCTCTTCCTCTTCAACATCTTACTCACTCTCCTTTCTTAACCCTTTCACCGCCAGACATTCTATTTTGCATAAATCCCCATCGCCAGCCATTTTTCCAAAAAAGCTCTTATTTTATACCAGCATATGTGAAACGCGGATATCTCTGGAACTAAACAACCAATTCTCATACTATTTTTTGTAAAATGGAGGAGATACACTGTACTTTTATTATATTATAACATGTTAGTAATGATAAGTAAACAACAGTTTCAAATTTTTAGTACTTTCAAGTGCAAAAAAAATGCAAAATAAAAAAAAGAATTATGTTCCTTGAACCTTCCAAACGTAAAAAAATGAAGAAAGAATGCCAACAAACTCTCAACAAGGGAGGAAAAATACTCCACTCACAATTGAAGACCAGAAAGTATATTTCCAACAGAAAAGTGGAAGAAACAGCCACAAATACAACTACTCCAATAGCAGGGAACACACACACACACACACACACACACACACACACACACACACACACACACACACACACACACATGCTTATGCCTAACTGGTACACATGTAAGAAAGAAAAAGGGAACACACACACACACACACACACACACACACACACACACACGCACACACACACACACACACACACACACATACATACACACACGTCCCTTTCACTCTCAGCAGTAATATTTTTTATGAACACAAAGTCATTCATGTGCCTGTTGGTCTCTGAACCTTTGAGAGCCCTTCAGCTATTCATAAAACCCACCCAACACGTCTCTGTGGCTCGCCTCTCACGTGTCAGTTGGCCACACCCCCCTTCAACCTCGACCAGCAAGTGTCGGCCCACAGCGTGTGTGAAGTTCACTGCCTAAAATCTTAGCTCGCCCCCTCACATAACCCATCAGTCAGTCAGTGAACAGTCAGTCAGTGCTGGCTGGCTCAACGCAAAAACACTGGGGCACAGCGGTAGTAAGTGGGCGTCTAGTCTTATCTCTCGTCAGCACGCCTCCTCTCCCAACTATTTGGCCACGGTCCAACGCTTCACGTTGCAATAATTCGGTCAAGCCCTCACTATCGTTGTTTCCTTATAACTATCTGGGTCTTCTTCATCTGTATTAGGAACAACTGACCGTCTATTCAATATTCCCAGCACTTAATGTGTGGTAAATGTACAGCAAGGTCGAGTACGTAAAGTGCTTGGTGGTGACGTCATAGTGAATGGAAAAACAATCGGAATAAAGTCGATAAAACACTGAACTGAATAGTGTTCTGACAAAGCAAATGGTTGTGAGCACGGGCCAGACCATCCCCCAACTATGACGCTTATTGCTGGCTTTTTATCTCATGAACTTGGATCGTGAGAGTATCGGGAGTTAGGTCACCCTACTTTGTCGCCAAATGACGATGTCGGCGCTCTGCCCTGTCGTCGCCAAAAGGCGCCTATGGCGGTGAAAGGGTTAAGTTTGTTTGATCGGTCGTGCTGTCCTTTTTTTTTCAGTCTCTTTTTGTGTCTTTTTTTTCTTTCTTTCTTTTCTTTCATTATTAGTGTCTTACCCTCTTGTTTATTGCCATATTTATTGACTGATTTGCTCTGGCTTTCAGTGCCTCCTGGACCAGGTGAGGTTCCAGTCAGTGTCCGTGGCAGTGTAACAGTGGCTGGGCAGTACTTGGAGACTACGTATTTGTACAAGCCCTCTGTCATCAACCTCGGCTACAGCCAAATTCCAGGTACAGTCCATATCCATATGTGCACATGGAAGTTTGCTTTCTTTAGGCCCATCGTTCTGTATTTCTGTCTGTATTTGACACATATATATTAAGGCCCCCCCCCCAAATTATAGTTGTCGTTACTGTAGCATGGTTGAAAATAATTAGGGTTGCTAGGTGGGTACTTTTTTTATTCACTTTTTTTTTAACCTTTTGTGATGGCCAGCGTACATGATAATTGACAATCTACTAATGTTCACTTTTATGACTGGACCTTTAACCTGAGCCAGCTCAGGGCTCCCTTCAAAACTTGCATCCCAGTTGTTGCCGCAGTCTGACGCGAACCAGGGGCATTGAGAGGTGCGTTGTCCACTGTGTGGTCCCACTAGGCCCGGGACCACCCTGCAGTTCCTCATGAGATCTCTTTCAGGTTAGCATCGACTTGCTGATGCGCAAAGTGACTGACGAGGCAAACAAAATGGCCACTACCCTCTCTCATGAAGAAGTTTACACACAATCTCATGTCGGCAGTATCGTTTGCTAAGAGTACTGAAAATGCTACCAGCGCTTTGCTGATTCACTGATATGTTTGTTTTTTGTTGTTTTGAGGTTTTTTTGCCACTGATTTTTGTGTGTGTGTGTGTAGTTTCTCAGCTTTACATTCCCCTGAATTCTATGAATAGATGGAAGAGTGGAAGCCATGTAAACAGTTTCAGTTCCTATGTACACATTGTGAGTACAGCAGACCAGTTTACTCTAAGCTAGTCTTATAGGAAAAGAGGCCATATTTTGCCAGTTCAGCAAAGGAAATGAGGCTTCTGTATGTGGCATGAAAATGACCTTCCCTTCTGATGGCTGGCACTGACAGTCGTATGACAAGCAGTTTGTTTTCACTTATATCTTGATAGGGTTTTTTTTCCTTTTCTGAAAAAGAAAAATTTCTCTGAAAATATCTTTTTTTAATTGTTGAGTAAAAAATAAAGTCAGTAGGGAAAGAAAAACGGTTGATTGGGTTACTCTAACCATAACTTTTTGGGGGGTTTTTTGCCTGAGAAAGTAAAGTCTTGTATAATTACCTTTTTTTTTTTTTAGCCTGTGAATTCGTTTGTTTCTTTCTTTATGTATTTATTCATGGTAAACTTTAATGCTGGCATTTTCTTGGCGGTTAAAATCTCTTGCATGACAAAACTTGTCAGAGTAATAAATGTTGACTGAGGTCTTTCCAGCCCGCTCATGCTTGAAGATATTTCCAACTGATAAAGACTGTACACAGCGATTACTTAGAGTTTCAGTTTCAGTAAGGAGGTATGTATACAAACCTGTCCATGTACAGTCCACAGTACCGTTGACAACATGCAGAACTGTATCACTTATATTGAAACCAGGATGCCACATAGCAATCTAGGAAAGTGAGTTTTGTTGATCCACAACAACTTCTATACAAGCAGATATTACCAACATCTCTTTCTCTCACTTTGCCAGGAATCTTGGATTCCTGATATCTGACACATGTCGCTCACCAAAAATGTGAAAAAAGTGTGCCGGTCTCTCAGAAACTCAAAAAATCACATCAGCTAGGTCATCTCTGAACAAGATTTTGATGGAATCTGATGTGAAGACTTATTTATGTCTATCATCATGTTTGTCCCAACACTCAATAACAACATGTTTTATAGTGAGTGCACCACACAGCTTCTTCACCTTATAAAAGGCCATCAGAGGGTGTAAAAGGAGTGGGCTATGTAAAACAGCACAAGGCTGTTTCTTCTTTACAAAGACCTGGCAAGAGGAATGGAACTCGCAGATGGATAACAAATTCTGCAAGATCCGTCCAAACCTGAAAGAGTGTTTACCATGTTCCGAAGCGGACATAAAGAAGAAACAGTTTGTGCCATTTGCATACAGGCCACTCCTTTTATTCCCATTCTTATCTTTTTATCACAGTGAAACATATTCTTTTAGAGTGTTGGGATTTGCATGATGTGAGACATCAACACTGTACAGCAGACTCCATGAACGCCTTGTTCAGAGATGTCCTACCTGATGTGATCTTTGAATTTCTGAAAGAGATTAACATTTTTCATCTGATCTAAGATTTTATGGAAGAAAGATTTTTAACGAAGTTTAGACAGATTTGGAGAGTTTGTTATCTGTTTGTGAGTTCCATTGCTATTGCCACAGGTCTGTGACATAAGCGTGAGTTTTGGGTGTTAGATAGGTCTGAGGTGCAGAGAATCTGCCCAAATTGTTACTTATGGCATTCTTGGCAAGTTGATTAACCGCCTCTTTGTCTCAAATGCCAACATGAATGGAAACTAGGGCAAAAACTACGTAGTTACCATCAGATTTCAGACAGGTGTACAATTCAAACAGTTTCAGCATTTAGTGGTGCTTGAGGTCACAGTAGCATTGTCCTCCGAAGCAGAAAGGGAATCTGAGAGAATGAGGTCTTCTGTGTTTTGATCTAGAGACTGTTTGAATTGCCAGGACTAACCCTGTCAGCTCCGCAGTGTAGACATAGCTGTGTGTGGGACTATGTTTAGAACATCTCTGAGGGGGAGCTGTTGGGTAATACGCAGGAGAGGGAATCCCATCTCCAGAGTAAGAGTGACTATTCAGTATTCTTTGAAAGGATGGAAATTGTAAACAAAGTTAAACAAAAAATGTCTTCTATGCCAGAGAGCTGGTGTAGTCTTTGCAACTTCATGTCTGGGGTGAGAGAGGTCCATGTGGGTGGTCAGGAAATTTGGATGAATCCCGCGACTCCCAAGGTCTACGCCTTCACAGTTCAAATGGGGAAGAATATGAATATCCAAGAATTTAAGGGAACTGAAGTGATCGTCAGATTTCTTTAGCATCTGACCCAAAACACAATACTATGCAGGGTTTGGGGGGTTCAGAGATGATGTTCAAACACTAGTTCAAAGAAAGTTTCAGCTGATGTTTGGAGAGGGGTGGTTCCCCTGCCTTCCCATGCAGACTGTATGCAAGGTGGTGCGCAAAATACCCAGACAGATGCGAAGCCCTTGATGGTGGATTGGATCAGGAATTTTTACTTAAAAAGGTCTGGCAGAACCATATGTAACAGGACTGCACTCTGGCAAATAAATTGAGTCCAGTCCTTCTGGGTTCGGGTCCCTGTCTTTTTATTGAAACTGTTCAAGATTCAGTCAGTGTCACGTGTGAAGGATGTGCTGAACACAAAAAAAAACCCTGAAGAAAACCTGTAGAAAAAACCCTAAAACACACCAAGAAACACTACTTAATAACTATACACTAACTTCTTATGTGTCTCAGTATTTACAAATTATTTTAAAGTACCTTTTCAACCAACATCCAAAACTTGGATTAAGACCCTAGATTGATAAAACAAAACATTATGAAGAAAAAATAGCGAAAGGAAATCTTTCCCAAAAACTTGAGAAAAAGTAACTCACTATAATTAATATGAAGTCAGCTCCGTCCCTGTTGACCGGAATGTTAACCAGATCAATTAATAGTACTTTTAGATGAATTATGTATTCTCCAAAAAATAATCTTACAAAGTTAAAATAGCTAACTACTAGGTGACCTTTATCAAAGTTATATTAAATCCCTTAGTTTTCAAGCTGATCCAAAGGGAAATTGAGTCACTGTTAACAATAAACTAACATGCTAAATCAAAATGTAATGATTCAGAAAAGCGATCAGGCCTAATAAGTAACTGAGTAAGCGTAAGTCTTTTAACTAAAGACCCAACAAAGAAATAATCCAAAATAGACTTACCCTATTTGTGGAATAAGGGTTATAAACATTTACACCCACAAAATGAATGCTGTCATCTCACTGGTATTACTGAACACCAATCCTTTCAAAACACAAAATGCCCGGAAGTCGTGTTGATGTGCGACCTTGACAAGCAAGGGAAATCACTCTGGCAATGGTGTATGTGCGTGTGTGTGTTCTCTCTCTCTAAGCATCACTGGGTCACACATAGACATCACAGCCTTTGTCCAGTGTGGAGCAGATCAGAGCCCTGTAAAGATTGAGAGTTTTCTCATCAGCGTCCCAGTCTGTATGTGTCACAACTCGCAGAATGTTCATTGCTTTTGGACAAGATGTTTTTGGTTGCTGGATATGACTTTTAAAGTTAAGTTTTTGATTGAAGTAAACTCAAAAAAAAAAAAAATTAGCAGCCTTCTCAACTGGAAAGTGGAATAGTGGATTGATCCAAATATCAGGGTCAGCAATATTTTGTTGAAAGTTGTGAAACTGGATGTACTGAATTTTGGCATTTGAAAAAGTAAACCCATTTTCCTTGGCCCACTTTCCGATCTTTTCATATCGAGGCAATGTTGTATGCCAGCATACGTGGCTCCAACTGCTTTGAATGCAAAATCATTAACAGAGAGGACTTGAAACTCTGGTTTATGGAATTGACAATCCAATTAGCGTTGATGCTGAAGAGAGCAGGGCACAAAATGTTCCTCGTGGGTGCACCCAGTGCCTGGCCATGGATGTCAGACAGGATGGTGGCAACACAGCCAGAAAGTTTTAAATAAAACAAGGGAGATGACCTCGAAAACCTAGATTATTGGCATCCATAAGAATTCCAGCGTTCCAGGTAGTGTCATAAACCTTATCCAGGTTAAAAAAAAAAAAAAAAAAGATAGCAACCGCATGTTGTTTGTGAATGAAGGTGTTGGGGATAGTAGTTTCAAGACCGGGTAAACGGTCAATGGTGGAACGGTCTTTGTGGAAATCGCATGCAATGGAAAGCTTGCACTAACAAAAAGCTCCAGCGAAAATGTTGGGTATTGTGCTTATTCGTTCTGTGCCTTGCATTTCTTCTTTTCTCTGGAGTTGCACAAATGTGACTTGCTGTACAGATAAGAAAACTTTTCCTATTTCAAGTTTTGCAAAAATGCTAAAGGTTTGCTGTTCCAGTTTAAACACAAGGAAGCTGTAGATATTGCACACAGAGTGGCCATGACTTGATTAACATTTTCAGAGTATTGTCCATGATTTTTTGGTGTTAAGGAGTTTTCCAGTCCATCATATTCAACACGTTAACAATTGAATTGTGATTGTATGGTGCTAGCATCACCTTGACATCAAACACGAGATGCAGGTACATGTGGAAACCTCAAGAAGATGTTACATTCATTTCAAAGCATTGGATAGAAACGATTCGTGTTAACCAGCGTAGACTAGGTGCTTTTTGTCATGTTCATGTTGTCAGTGTTCCCCATCACTTTTGATTCAGGGTGTAATATATATGGCTTTATTGCTGGGGTAGGAGAATATGTCGTGTGTGTTACTGTTACATTGTAAAGCATAACAAGAAGTAATTGTGGTAATAATAGAAATGATACTGATAGAGAGGAAGGAAAGAGGTTAGATGATAATTGAATGATATGGTTATAATAGCAATATTCATGATGAGGATGATGATAATAATGATAATGATGATGATGAAAGTAATGATGATGATAATAAGAGAAGAGAAGAAAAAGCTTGAGAAGAAGGAGGAAGAAGAGGGGGAGGAGCGAAAGAAGAAAGAGAAGGATGAGGATGTTTATCATTAGAAAGATATAATCTAAGAAACATGGAACACAAATGGTTAGAATAATGATCATGGTGATAATCATGAAAATGATAATTGTAATGATGTAAAACATACAAAAATAATGAGATGAAATCGAAGAATTATACTAATGCATAATGATAATGTTAGTAGTTGTAATAATGAAAGTAGTATTAGTTATGAAGGTAATAACAAAAGTGATAATCATAATGTTAATACTAATAATGATAATAATAACAATAATAATAGTGAAAGTAATAATGACAATGATAATCATATTCACAATAATGCTAATGCTAATAATCATAACTTTTTTAATAGCACTATTATTACTTCTGTAATGATAATGATAGGATGGATGATAACTTGAGAATACTATTAGGGATTACAAAGCAAACAGTACTATGAAAATGGGGAGAAAAGAAAAAATAAGAGGGGGGGACACACCCACACATACACACACACCCACACACAAGCACGCACACCCACACAAAGCACACACACACACACACATGCACACAAACATCCACGCGCGCACACACACACACACACGCATGCACGCATGCAGGCACGCGCGCGCACACACGCACACACACACACACACACACACACACACACACACACACACACACACACACAACAAAGGAAAGAAAGAAAGAGAAATGTGTGTAAAAGATGGGGTGTATGTAATTGAAAGAAAACCAGAGTAAGAGCAAGGAATGGATAGATATGCAAGTAGAGACTGGACTGATGAGGCAAACAGAGATAGTGAAAGGAGGGGGAGAAAGGAAGATACCTGTCAATCATTCATGAAGTAAGTAATGATCATGATGATATCGTCTGTGGGGAGTGCTGCTGGCTGGTATTGTGGACAGGGGCACATGCGGTTGTTGAATGTTGATGTCAAGTGGGTAGAGGAGGGGTCACCAGTCTGGCAAGAAGATTGATATGGTTGACATTGTATGCTTAGGATGTCTTTCCCTTGCTGAAAAACTGCGTGGTGCAGAGTTGGTACTCTTTCGCTGACATACTTTTTAAAGATTTTCTTGCACCTCTCCTTGGAAAGTCCCCCCACCCCACCCCACCCCCCCCAGGGAAGGGGGTTGTCAGGAACTGTGCCCAAGTTCCTGGTGGTTCCGTGTGTTTGTTTGTGGAAAGAGGATAACAAAAGATGCTTTTCTCCAATAATCTGAATGAAAATGGTTAATTTGTTTTTCTTTTCTTTTTAGAAACTTTTTTCTCAGGATAGAGTAGGGGAGTGTAGTTTTTGTTTGTTTGTTTGTTGTTGTTTTTTGTTGAGAGGGACACAGGCACAGTTTGTGCTTTTTGTTGTTGTTGTTGTTCTTTTTTGTTGAGAGGGACACAGGCACAGTTTGTGCTTTTTGTTGTTGTTGTTGTTCTTTTTTGTTGAGAGGGACACAGGCACAGTTTGTGCTTTTTGTTGTTGTTGTTGTTCTTTTTTGTTGTAAATCTATGAGAGACTGCGGAGATCCGAAGTCTGTGTGGCTGGATGAGGCTGAAGCAGGAAACAGAAACTGTTATAGGTCTGTAAGGACCGGGGAACTGGGTGAAAATGGAATATTTTGTGTGGCACTGTGGAAACCAAACTGTAAAAGAAAAGGTATTTTTGAGTCTGTGAGGACCTGTTAAAGTGATAAATTGACAATAAAATTTGTGTGATCACATGAGGTCAAAAGCGAAAAGAGTTTTATGTAAATAATTTCAAAGTTTAGTTATTGATTAAAGGGAAAACTCTCTTTTTTTTTTCCGACTGTCTGTCTGTCAGTGTTCCGTGAGTGAGGGTCTAATATGTACCCTGTCCACCACATCCTAGCCACCCACCCTTTTTCTCTTATGCCTTAAACTTGGGTTTAAGCGTAGAATAACTACTCTGCACCAAATCCCATTCTATCTTCTTCTTTACATATCTTTGAAGTTCTCTCCATGAGTAAAAGGTCTGTGAGTGCCTATCTTACACAGCTCTTTTGTTTGAAGAAATGTAGTGATACAACTTGGGCATATCATTATCATGTCCTCCAGACCTGAAAACTGGCAGAGTTTGATTTGTTTCGCTGGTTGAAATGCTTTGTTTTGGTATTAAACTGACAGAGGGAAATGCAGAAGGAAACAAGAGATGCAGAACTGTAGGGAATTCCTAATGCATTTATATTCTGTTTTGATTGTGCAGTCAGAATACATTATGTCTTACATTAAACTGCATACTTTTATTTGTTTCAGATCAAAGCAAGGATGAGATACATATAGACGAGGCTACATTTGTCAAAACCAACTTCTTTCAGCAATGTCTGACCTGTGCACGGAAGAACCGTATCATCCATTTATCTGGTTGTCAAGGCTCCGGCAAATCAGCTATGGCAATGGCTCTGTTGCGCTATTTTGAAGAACAAGGATGCTCTCCTTTAATCATCTACAAGCATTCAGAATGGCGTGCTTTCATTGGAGGTTACTCCCCAACACAGGCAATCCTTTTGGAAGATATTTTTGGTTCTGAGCGCTTTGACAGAGAGCTTTTTCTTGAGTGGTCTCGTAGCTTCCGTTGTATGGAAAGTTATAGTGAGAAAGGCATGTGCTATACGATCTTAACAATGAGAACAGAAGTGATGAAACAGATGCAGCAGGATGACGCTTATGTTATTTCAAAACAGTTTCATCTATTTAACATGGAAGATGCCTCATACACAGATACGGAAAAGGCAGAAATACTCAGAAGCCATATGGAAGCTAACGACAAACAGCTGCTTGATACAGACCTTGAGAACATACTAGTCAATGACATGAGTGGCCCATGTTTTCCATCCTGGTGTCAAAAATTTGCACAAGGCAATCAAAGCAACGTGGTGGTCAGATCGGCCAAGGCTTCCGGTGACAAAGAGAAGTCCAGGTATGAGCATGGAGAACAAACACAGATGTTGCTAGAGGGCGGTGGTAACACACCACTGCACAGTGCAAGTGGACAGGGTGACATCGTAACATGCAGGCTTTGCATGATGAAGGTGTGAGCTTTGAAGTCAAAAATGACAGAGGCCTGACTGCTTTGCATGTGGCCTCTTGGCATGGTCAGGCTGCTGCTGTCAGGTGGCTGCTGGAGAAAGGTGCAGACAAAAATCTACAGAGCAAAAATGGCTGGACAGCACTCCACAGAGCATGTGACAAGGGACATGTTTCCATTGTGTCAGTCCTGATTGATGCTGGTATTGATCTGGAAGCCACAGACTTGCTTGGCTACACAGCTTTGCATATTGCATGCTGGCGTGCGAAAACTGAGATTGTTGAGAAACTTTTGAAACATGGAGCCAAAGTTGATGCCAAGTGTAAAAAAGGTCAGAGTGCACTGCATGTTGCTAGTGCATATGATGATGCTGAAATGTTGGACATTTTGTTGAGATATGGGGCATCTGTTGATGCCTTTGATTACCAAAAGTCTACACCTCTACACATCGCATGCCAGCAGGGTCAGGCCACCTCTGTCAAGATGCTTCTGAATAATGATGCCAACATCGAAGCATGCAATGAAAAAGAACAAACACCTCTTCTTCTTGCTTGTGAGATTGGTTACACACACATCATGAAGCCTCTTCTAAAACGTCGGGCAGATGGTAATGCTGTGGACAGGTCAGGCTCAACATCAATGCACTTGGCCTGCGCCAGAGGCCATTTGAAAGCTGCAGAAATACTTTTACAAAACAAAGTTGATATCAGTGCAAGAAACAAAGAAGGAGAGACGTCATTGCATATGGCGTCCAAACAGGGCCGCAGGAACCTGATTGAATTTCTCCTTAAACGCGGGGCAGCAGTGGATGTGCTGGATACACGCAGACAGACGCCACTCCACCTGGCTTGTCAGGAAGGTTCTGCTGCAGCAGTGGAGGTTTTGCTTTGTTTTAAGGCTAAAGTGAACGCCACTGATTTCTATGGCTACACGCCTCTCCACAGTGCTGCCAAAGGGAAGCACATGAACGTCATGGAGCTGCTTTTGAAGCATGGAGCAGATGTTAATGCCCTGGCTGATAAAGAAATATCACCACTTTATCTGGCGTGTTTTGATGGTGACATGGACATGGTTCGTTATCTGCTTGAAAACAGAGCAAATGTCAATCTGTCGGGCTCTAAGCATCTTACACCCCTGCATGCAGCTTGTACAGAAGGCCACAAAGATATTGTGAACCTGCTGCTTCAACGAAATGCCAGCACAGATATGAGAGAAAGTGATTATGGCTCGCTGTTGCATGTAGCATCGGAGATGGGACACACTGATATTGTACAAGTACTTTTGGGCCATGGCCTTGACACAGCTGGAGAGAACCCAGATGGACGTACAGCACTGCATGTAGCCTCACTTTGTGGCCGGTCCAGCATTGCCAAAATGCTTCTGAGAAACGGAGCAGCAGTAGATGTGCTAGATAAACGCCAGCGGACACCACTCCACCTGGCTTGTCTGGAAGACCATGTTGATGTAGTGGAGCTTTTACTTGATTCCAGCGCTGGATTAAACGCCATTGATGATTGTGGCAAAACTCCTCTCCACACAGCCACATACAGTAAGCATGTGAATGTCATGGTGAAACTACTGCAGCATGGAGCTGATGTTAATGCCTCAGCAAATGAACCGTTCTCACCCACACCACTTTACGTGGCTTGTGATGAGGGTGACAAGAATGTGGTCTGCTGTCTGCTTAACAATGGGGCAGATATCAATCAGTCTGGTAGAAAGGATCTTACACCTCTACATGCAGCTTGTTCAAAAGGCTACAGAGATACTGTGAAACTCCTGCTTCTGCAAAATGCAAAAACAGACATCGGGAAGAGTGTTTACGGCACACCATTGCATTCAGCATCAATTTGTGGTTATACTGAAATCGTACAACTACTGCTGGAGCACGGTCTAGATACCGCTATAAAGGACACGGAGGGACGGACACCATTGCATGTGGCTTCAGTATATGGCTGTTATGATCTAGCTGAGATTCTTCTGAGGCATGATGCAGAGAATCTCAATCAAGGGACTGCAATGGATGTGTTGGATGAGCACCAGCAGACACCTCTCTACCTGGCTTGTCAGAAAGGTCACGCTGAAGTGGTGGAGGTTTTACTTTGTTTCAAAGCTGACGTGAATGCCATTGATGAGGATGGATGGACGCCTCTTCACGTTGCTTCTCAGGAAGGTCATGCTGAAGTGGTGGAGGTTTTACTTCGTTTCAAAGCTGGCATGAATGCCATTGATAAGAATGGATGGATGCCTCTCCACCTGGCTTGCCAGGGGGGTCATGCTGAAGTGGTGGACATTTTACTTTGTTCCAAAGCTGACATGAATGCCAATGATAAGCAAGGACACACACCTCTGCACCTGGCTTGTCAGGAAGGTCATGCCAATGTGGTGGACGTTTTACTTTGTTCCAAAGCTGACATGAATGCCAATGATAAGCAAGGACACGCACCTCTCCACCTGGCTTGTCAGGAAGGTCATGCTGAAGTGGTGAAGGGTTTACTTCGTTTCAAAGCTGATGTGAATGCCATTGATAAGGATGGATGGACGCCTCTTCACCTTGCTTCCCAGGAAGGTCACGCTGAAGTGGTGAAGGGTTTACTTCGTTTCAAAGCTGATGTGAATGCCATTGATAAGGATGGATGGACGCCTCTTCACCTTGCTTCCCAGGAAGGTCATGCTGAAGTGGTGAGGTTTTACTTCTTTTCAGAACTGAGGTGAATGCCATGATGAGGATGGACGAATGCCTCTCCACCTGGCTTGTCAGGAAGGTCATACCAGTGTGGTGGAGGTTTTACTTCATTTCAAAGCTGAAGTGAATGCCAAAGACAAGGATGGCTTCACATCTCTGTACCTCGCTACGGAGGGGAAATACAAAAACATCATGCAGCAGCTACTGAAACATGGAGCTGATGTTAATGCCATGTCAAGTAAACAATACACAGCACTTTATCTGGCTTGCTATGAGGGTGATAAGGATGTGGTTTGTTGTTTGCTTGACAATGGAGCAGATATCAATCTGTCAGGTGAAAAGGATATTACACCCTTGCTTGCAGCTTGTTTCAAAGGTCACATAAACACAGTGAACCTCCTGCTTCAAAGAAATGCCAGCATAGCTATGAGGAGGTCTGATGGTGGTACGGTGTTGCATACAGCTTCAAGCTATGGTCACTCTGAAATTGTGAAACTGCTTCTGGAGCATGGCCTTGACACTACTGTGGAGAACACAGATGGGGACACACCACTGCATCTGGCTTCTTACCATGGACATACTGATACAGTAGTCATGCTTCTAAATCATGGGGCTGACATTAACGCTAGAACTAAAACTGGAAATACAGCCCTGCATTTAGTTTGCCAAGCAGGAAGCCTCCCAACAGCCAAAGCACTACTTGATTGTGGTCCACCTGGAACGTGGAGAGCTTCTGACAAGAACCTTCCTCCTGTTGCGACAGGGCCAGAGCACATTACAGAGACTCCCATAGAGTACCAGGATGAAAATCATGCAGTGCACAGTTCAGTGCAGCTGGCAAACAACTACAGCCATCAGCAAGGTAGAGAAGTATGTTTAGAAAACAAAGCAAACATTAGTGCTGCAAATGAGCACAAAGAGACACCATTACATCTTGCATCCCAACATGGACACACAGAACTGGTTGACTTTCTCATCAACAAAGGGGCTGCAGTGGATGAGTTGGATGACATCCGGCATACACCTCTCCACATGGCTTGTAAGCAAGGTCATGCCAAAGCAGTGGAGGTTTTACTTCGTTGCCAAGCTGATGTGAATGCCATGGATACTGACGGCTTCACTCCTCTCTACACAGCAGCTGCTTGGAAACGCATTGATGTCCTGCGGCAGCTACTGGAGCATCAAGCTGAAGTCAACGTGTTGATAAATATGAAATACACACCACTTTATGTTGCTTGCTGTGTGGGTGACATAGATGGGGTTTGTTGTCTGCTTGACAATAATGCAGATATCAATCTGTCAGGTGAAGAGGGTTTTACACCCCTGCATGCAGCTTGTACAGAAGGCCACAAAGACGTTGTGAACCTCCTGCTTCAACAAAATGCCAGCACAGATATGAGGGAGAGTGACGATGGCACGGTGTTGCATGTAGCATCAGGGAAGGGTCATTCTGACATTGTAGAACTCCTTGTGGAGCATGGTCTTGATAGTGCTATTAAGGACACAGATGGAAATACTCCACTGCATGTTGCTTCTCGTCATGGACAACACAAAGTAGTTGTGAAACTTATGAATCATGGCGCTGATATTAATGCTACAACTGCAGAGGGAAATACGCCCCTTCACTTAGCATGCCTAGCAGAAAACCTTGAAACAGCTGAAGAACTTTTGCATGCCCATCAGGAAGAAAATAACACAGTGGACAGTTCAGCTTCCATGCACATGGCAAGCAAGAACGCCCATCAGCAAGATAGAGAAACATGTTCAGAAAGCAAAGTAAACATCAATGCCATGAATGAAGCCCAGGAGACCCCATTGCATCTTGCGTGCAAACAGAGAAACTCAAAGCTTGTTGAGTGTCTCCTCAAAAATGGTGCCACAACGGATGTGTTAAATGGACGTCAGCAAACTCCTCTCCATCTGGCGTGTAGGGTAGGTTATATCAGCATAGTCAGCGTTTTGATCCGGTTTGTTGGAAATGAATGTGCAAGAGCCAGAGATGCACTTGGCAAAACATCCCTCCACTATGCATGTGAAAATGGTCTCCTCCCAGTTGTTGAAAACCTTTTGGAAAAAGGAGCGTCTGTCAATGACAAAGACAATCATGGACACACCGTGCTGCACTATGCTTGCTACACAAAGCAGCTTGAGTTATTGAAAACCCTCTTGAAAGAAGGTGCTCTGCCTTCTTCACAAGATTACTATGGAAACACACCACTCCATATTGCATGCAGTGCAGGCCTTTCTGAAATGGCATATCTTCTGTTGACCAACGGCTCAGAGTGCAATACGACAAACTACAGAGGATGCACTGCTTTGCTGGAGGCTGTCCAAGGGGGCCATACTAAAACTGTCTGCTTCCTGTTGGCTCTCAAAGCATCAGTGGACATACCTGACAACGAAGGTCGTTTACCCTTACACTGGGCATGCAAGAAAAACGCTGATGTCATCTGCAACTTGTTGCTTCAGAGTGGTGCAGATCCAAACCACTGTGATGCTTATGGGATTACAGCGCTGCAGTATGCGTGTGAAGGTGAAAGTGTTCACATTGTGAGATCACTGCTGGACAACGGAGCAGACATCAGTATCTCTACTGACAGAGGACACTGTCTTGTACATACGGCCATTGAGCACCGTTGTTTGGAGATACTGAAAGAATTTGCTGCACGTGGTGTGAGCTTGAATGCGCGAGACAAATGCAGAAATACTCCTCTGTATATTGCTGCATCAAGTGGACAGTCTGAAATGTGTGTTTTTTTGTTGGAGAGGGGGGTGGATGTGAATGCTGTGAACGAGAAGCATGAATCCCCACTGCATGCAGCAACCCGAAGTGGTAATGCTAAAGTGATAAATCTGCTCCTGAATAATGGTGCTGATGTCAATGCTCAAAACGATGTGTCGGAAGTTCCCATGCATATAGCTGTCAGGCAGAATAATATCATTGTGAAATATCTTCTTCAGAAGAATGCTTGCACTGATCTCCAAGATGCACATGGAAACACACCACTTCACCTTGCCATTCAGACAGGAAATGACACTGTTGTGAAACTTCTTCTTCAAAGGAATGCCAGCACTGACCTTCAGGATGACCATGGAAACACACCACTTCACCTTGCCATTCAGACAGGAAATGTCACTGTTGTGAAACGTCTTCTTCAGAGGAATGCCTGCACTGACCTTCAGGATGTCTATGGAAACACACCACTTCACCTTGCCATTCAGACAGGAAATCACATTATTATAAAAGATCTTATTCAGAAGAAGGCTTCCACCAATCTCAAAGATGTGCATGGAAACACACCGCTTCATCTTGCCATTCAGATGAATAGCACAAAAGCTGCTGAGTGGCTTATCCATGCAAATGCCAATCCTGGATTAGTCAACACTGAGGGAAGCTCACCACTGCACTGTCTCTTCACCAATGGGCAAACATTGCTGGTGAGAGTTCTCATTGAGAAAGGCGGCAGTGTACACAGCCTGGACAGGGAATACAATTCCCCTCTGCACGTTGCCAGCATTAAAGGACTGCATGATGTGGTGAGTGTTCTGATCCATTGTGGTGCTGATGTGGATGGACGGAACAAACAGGGGGACACACCCCTGCACCTGGCCAGCCAGTCTGGACATGCTTGTGTTGTTCATTTGCTTTTGAGAGGAAAGGCAAATGACCAGGTCACCAACAACCAAGGACTGACACCAGCTGACATTGCTCTTGCTGCAGGACATAGTTCTGTTGTCCAGCTCCTCCACAAATCGACTCCAGTCTGACAGTTACAAGTGACATGGATGTTGGTCTTTCGCAGACAACACTTTCAACACTAGTTTGATTTTGAGGACAATTCAAACTTTAACAATGTTAACAATAAAGGAAAGCAGCAGCTTTTCAAGCTTAGAAAATGTAACTGCTCTTCAAGATCAGAATATTTGTTCCATGGCTTGTCAAGTCCTGTTGGACATTTTCGTGTCCTGTAGACAGACTTCATGCAGTACCCAGGTAAAAGTCTGATTCAACAGAAGAAAAGTTCCCTTAGCTTTGGAGAAGTGTGTGTGTGAAGGTAGGGGGAGGGGGGGGGGGGGAGCAGAGAGATGGAAGGAAAACGACAATGTTAAAAGTGTAAACATTAAAATCTTCATTGACAGCCTGTGGGAGTGGTTGTGAAAAGAACCATTTCTTTTGGCTCCATGATCCCCACTTTTCAAATCATTGTTACATATCCTTGACTTTTTAGCTGAAATGTATATTAGTTGAGGTCATGTATGACTGAATCATTGCATTTGTTTGTACCTAGTTACGAAACAAAGCCATTTTATAAAACTCGGTTGCCTGGAGCTTAAATTTGACAGTAGTGCATCTCCAAGAAGCCCAGTAGAATTAGTGCTGTATTTAGATATGTTTGTGCCCACCTATTTGAGCTCTTTCACCCAGCATCCAAAATGTCTCCAGGTATCGTGGGGTGTTTAACTTATGAATAACAAGTGGTTAGAGCAAATAACTACAGCTAATCAAACACAAGAGCACAGTTCCACTCTCAAAATTTTTGGCGCCGTGGCCTTTTTCAAGAGAAAAAAGTACAATCAGTACAACTAGATAATGTCCATCTTTGGCAACTGGACAGAGCAAAGAATTGACGTCATAAGTATGTTACGCAAATTCTGACATCATAATATGTGATGTCATTAACAAGGAATAAAAAAAGGGGGTGGGGGGGCAAGTTGTGTGTTTATGTGTGTGTGTGCGTGGGTGTCTCTGTGTGTGTGTGTATGTATGTATGTGTGTGTGTAGTTATACTGTAACCAAGGTACTTCAAAAATATAACAATACACTCCATAAATCACAATGAAAATGAAACCATAGAATAATGTGAATATAGTCCTGTCTGTGACTGTGCATGGTATACAATAACTGTCATCTGAAAAAGATATAAATTTTCTGTTGTTCATAGGTAAATTTGGATAGGGTTGTTACAAATTGGTCTTAACATTACATCCATTTGGTAGCCTTGTATCTAATGTCCTTATCCATTTCTCTTCAGTAACAAGTCTGAAGCTTTTGCTTGCACCGTAAGCTTTTGCCAACACTGCAACTGAATGCTGAAGGAAATGTTGCATTATTGGCTTTTCTCTTTGGAACTTGATGTCATGTCTGTGTTCCACTATTCTTTCTTTGAACAAACGTCCAGCTTCACCAACATAAACTCTCTTATCACACTGTTTACACAAAAGAGCATATATCAAATTTCTGTCTGCACATGTCACATTACTCACAACATTGTGTGAAGATTTCCGCTTCGTGTCCAACACTGTTGAACTTGAAGTTACTAGTGAAGAACAGGTGTCAAAATCACAAGTTTTTGCTTTTCCCTTCACTGCTCTTTCAGTTTTCTGGTGAACCAATGTATCACATAAGTTTTTATCCCGTCTGTATGCAGGCATCAGTAGTTTTATGGAATACTTTGCGCATGTATTCTGACTTATAGAGCGTACCACTATGTCTCTTTAGTACAGCTTGTAGATTTGGAAATAATCTTGAAAATGTCAACACTAGTGGTGCTCTTTCACTGTTTTCTTTCTTTTTTCTGAAGAAGTTGGTTCCTATCCATGTTATCGACTGTTTTCAACTGACCTTCTATGAGTTTGCTACTATACCCACGTTTGCGCAACTGATTCTTAAGTTCAGATCTGTGTTTTAAATAGTCCTCATCTTTTTCAGAGATTCTTCTCAACCTAACACCCAAACCATATGCTAGAGACTTTTTTGTATGTAGGGGATGACAAGAATCCTGCCTGAGGTATAACTGTTTATCAGTATCTTTCCTGAATAGATCCGTGTAGACTTGGCCATTCTCTAACTTAACCAGAGTGTCAAGGAATTCAATTTGTTCTCTACTCCATCATAGAGTGATTTTTATGTTGGTATGTATGGTGTTGGCATAATCTGTGAAACGTAAGAGAGTCAAGGTCACTATTCCAAATGCCAAACCCATCATCAACGTAACGTTTGTAGAAAATAAGCATGTATGTACAACTACAAGCAAAGTTTCTCCCCAGTCTGGACCCTATGGCTATACCATCTGTCTGTCTGTAGTGTGAAGCCCCTGTCTGTGAATCCCCTAAACTGAATCCATTATAATCTAAAACAGTTTCAGTCATTTCAACTGCACAGTCTGTTGGTACGATGGGTCTAGGTCTGCTTTGTAAAGCGTCTATACATGCTTCTATTCCCTCTTTCCGAGGCACAGAGGGGTAGAGTTTCTCTACATCAAAGCAAAACAGAAACAAATCGTCTGGGACAGGACTGGTACATTCTTTTAATTTACTTATGAAGTCTGATGTATCTCTGATGTACGTGGGAGGGTTAATGACGTAATCATTTAACTCATGCTGTGATTTCTGCAAGTTTTCCTGTGGGAGTGTCTATACCACTGACAATCGTTCGCAGTGGTGCACCTTGCTTATGTAGTTTTGGATTCCCTTTCAGTTTACTACCTTTTGGGTAGCGTGGGAGGAGGTACTTTTGTAGATCTTTGGATATAACCCCTTCTCTGTACATTCTATGCACTATCTTTTTCACCTTTTTTGTTGCTATCTCAGTGAGGTCTTTCTCTATCATAGTGTAGGATTCACTTTGGGTCATTTCATTGTGCAGCCCTGAAATATAATCATGTTTGTTCATAACAACAATGCTTGACGGATGATGATGATGTCATTATTTAGAAGTGCATAAAATGCATCTTTTTCATTACGACTGAGGTTCAGTTTACCACTTTTCTTCAAGTTGTTCATAACGTCATCCTTTACAAGTTCGATGTAAATATTTAACCAATGATCCCTACCTTCTTTTGGTGTGAAAGTGCTCTTATTTTTTACATGGAAGTTTTCCTCATGAGACTCTTCTTGTTCCACTGCATCATTGCTGTCTTTGTCAAAAAAGTATTCTCTGAGGTGCATCCTACGTTCCCACTCATCCAAGTCTGCCAAAAGTTTTGTAGTATTTACCTGTGATCTATCTGGTACAAACTTGAGCCTTTTAGAGAGCAGGGATATCTCTGCATTTGTAAGTGTATGATTGGACAGGTTTGTAACATTTTCTTTGTTGTCGTTATTCGTTCTATGTCTCTGTGACTTAGAGTGTGCTTTTCTTCCTGTGCGCTTATGAATGCTATGTGCAGTATTTAATTTACTAGCAACTTGATTTATACCACCCTGATCTTTTTTATGCAATGTAGGTCCTGTGAGAATGGTCCCCTTCTCTGTTTTATGAGGAGCCAACCGTGTCGAAGGGTTACCACACATGTTGCTACCTGTGGTCTGGGCATGACTTGTCTCTTGGAGTCTGAACAGTTCTTAGTTCATCAGTTTTGTTGTCACAGCCATTTTGCGCTCAATCAAACCAATCAATCTGCTGCTCACTGCTGAAAACCAAGTCCGGTTTCTGAAGTCCTTTAATCATCTTTTCACCCGGTTGTTCATGCACGATGAGGTCACAATGGTTAGATCTGAATATGAGACACACCTTGTTTTTGTAAGGAATTACATTTCTAGTGACATGATGTGAATCAGAATTCAAGTGAAAAGTAAAAACATGCCATACAAATCTGTCCTGACACTTTGACCTCAAACCCCAAACCCAGAGATATGTCTGTCATGTTGGGTATAGTGGACAATACACTAGGGTGACCACACAGAAGGCTAGTTCTAGTTTTGCGTTCGAGATTTACTGGATAGAAGCCGTGTTGGTTGAGATCGAGCGGGCTCCCAAGCGCCTACGCTTCCGGTACGTACATGTGCAGTCGGTACACACAGGCACCTTACAAGTTGCATCACAATAGGTGTACGCAGGCACCTTACATTACAATGTCCGAGACCACTGGCAAGAGGAATGAAATTCATAAACTGAGGGTTTTTTTCTTCACAAATTGGTCCAGACTAAAAGGAATCCCTTCCATCTTCTCGGCAAAAACATTGAGAAGAAAAGGTTTCATGTGGGCGTGCCGCTGACGACATGATGGTGATATGATGATGATAGGAGTAGTGCGTTTCTTTTTTTTTCTTTTTTTAAAAAATCTTTTTAAACCTGTTAAAGAGTGAAAAAAACTCCATGTTGCTGTTGCGAAGTGAGGGAAAGACAAAGTTTAGGACAAGCACATGAATTCACACATCTTCCATTCTTTCTCTCACTTTGCAGTTATAAGAAAAGAAAATAAATGGGGAAGTTTTCCCTGAGCCAATATAATACTACAATACACAAACATAAGAAAATGCCTCACACACAAGTTGTCTTTGAATAAATCAGTCTCCGTTCTGAGGACAGAGGACAGTTCACAGGGGAGCAGACTCACGATTTCCGTGTCTCACAGACACATGAAAATACCCAAATTGCTACTTCCAAACATGTCCACTTTGAAGCATGTAAGAAATTCAGTTTCTGTTGAAACTACCATCACCACTCCAGTGATGTCCACATCTGTCAGATTTGTTGACGTCAACTCCTGGAACTTTGCTCCAGTCCCAGAGCGGCCCAGCTCCTGGCCAATCTCCACAGGAAAAGAAGCCCTGAACACAATACGTTAAGTTCTTGTTCACTAAGTATGTTCTACCCCCTGGTAGTAAGCGAAATCTTTCCTTGTCTTGTCCTCTTCACTGTTCCCCTCACTGTCTTGTCTAAATAGTTACTCCTGCCTTCTATTCACACCACACACACTGTTCAACACTAACACCGATTAACGGAACCTATTTACTTATTGCTTAATCACAGTTGTGTTAGTTATCACGATGTCATAACTTGAACGACAGTTGCCAAATATTAATCTTCAAATCACTTTAAACAACTTTTTCCCCAGACAACTTGACACAGTGAATGTACTGTGTCAAGAAAAGAATAGTATGCAATAACAGCATACCAAAACATTAATAATTGGCCATGATACCAGTAAGGAGAAACGGTAATTAAATGTGTTGGTCACCTGGTGCACAGAAGCATTCAGGGTAAAATATTCAGCTTAACAAAGCCAACCAAAAACGGACAAGAGAAAAAAAACATCTCACCAAAAAGAAATTGACGTCAAGATGACATTACGTATTACATAAAACAGCTAGCAGTGCCACACAGGTACTGCAAATTCCTTAAGTAAAAAGATTTCAAGACCAACAGGTATCTGAAATGCAATTCAACAGGCTTCTCACTTCATAACAGTTGCATACCGTGCAGTAAATTGCTGAGCATTAAACATCTTTTTTTAGTGAGTGTTCACTGTTGGGTGTGAACATTTTACTTCAGATTGTATGAAGATCCTTTTTTTTTTCCCATCAACTTGCCAAGAGTGCCACAAAGGAAAAGCTGAGCAGGTTGTCTATCCCCTACACTGACTAGAAACCCCAAACACAGGCTTATGTCAAAGGCCTCTGGCAAGAGGAATGGAACTGGCAGACAGATAACAACTT
The DNA here is from genome assembly GCA_033310375.1 of Conus canariensis. Lineage (NCBI taxonomy): Eukaryota > Metazoa > Mollusca > Gastropoda > Neogastropoda > Conidae > Conus > Conus canariensis. Next base: position 55,394,606 of record CM065739.1, read on the forward strand.
GTACAAAATCTGTCCAAACCTGAAAGAGTTTTTACCATGTTCCCAAGGCGGCCGTAAAGACGAAACAGTCTTGTACCGTTTGCATACAGGCCACTCGTTTTACACCCATTCTTATCTTTTAAAAGGTGAAGAAGCTCCATGGTGCATTCTGTGTCATGTACCACTCACAGTGAAACACACTCTTTTAGAGTGTTGGGGCTTGCAATGATGTGAGACATAAACACTTTACAGTAGACTCCATGAAAACTTTGTTCAGAAATGTTCCACCTGACGTGATCTTTGAATTTTCGAAAGAGATTAGCATTTTTCATCTGACCTAAGATTTTACAGAAGAAAGATTTTTAATGAAGTTTCTGGTGTGTTGTTAGGTGTATTTTAGAGATGTGTGAATGTTTATGTTTTGTTTTTGTGACTTGTTAGTTGACTTCAACATGGTGACAGCCCTGATATGGCCCTTTGCGGTCGGCTGGGCTATAAGCAACATTACCTTACCTTCCCTTGAAGATGTTTCACCTGATGCAAGTTCTTTAAGTAAACCGGCACTTTTGTTTTTACTTGATCTGACTTGCCTGAGATTTGTGATGTACTTTCTTCGATATCAGTCTTTTAATTTAACTACTTAAATGTGGCTGGCGATATGTTTTATTGTACCTCAGTTTTCTAGTGTCATCCTTTATAATTATATGCTCAAGTTTGACTTGATTTGAATTTTTAATGTTTGCACTATAACTGATATACTTTTGTTATTAACATGCTTACAGGGGTGGTTGGACTTTGATTTGTGGTCAGTTTTGCTGTAAACATTGTATTGAATTGATTCCTGTCAAATTGAGCTGTGACTTTCGCATTCATTGAAAATTCCATTCTCTATAAGACACACAATGTCAGAGACACCTGAGCTGCAGTTCAGACACACTGAAGTTCAGACGAAAACACAAAAATCAGAACTCTGAAAGCACAGTGCATTTGACAGGTCGCGGACATGACATCGGTTCCATCCGCCCAGCTGGTGCTTCTGCATTAGAAATAACCATTGTGGCATGGAACCAAGGCATGACTGTTGGGTGGTGGAGAAGAACTTGGAAGTCTTGTTCTTCAAGAGAAGTCAGAGTGACCTCCACCTGGTGGGACTTCTTGTAAAGATTTCATAGTGCCTGGAACTGGACCCAGCTCTTGTGCAGACTTCTTCAGTTTGTGGCGAAGGGTTCCTGCATTGTAATGAGCTGTTTACTTTGATTTCCTAGTGTTGAATATCAAATTTGACAGGGCCATTGGTATTAAAACAAATCTGAATGAAATTTCTTCTGTCTCTGAGCACCAGGCTGCAGAACAGCTCGTCTGTCTCTGCATCAGGAAGCTCCCACACCTGATTCAAACGCTTTTTTTGGAGGGAGGGGGGGGGGGGGGGGGGGTCCTGAACTCAAACATTAACAGGATGTCTATCCAATGATACAAGTTGGGGTTTCTCTCTCTCCCTCCCTCCCCCCCTCCCCCCTCTCTGATCCTAAGTTACCAAACAGTGTATCCATTATGCAGTTGTTTTTTTTTTTCAACACAATGTTGTGTCCCTGAAGCTGTTCTTTTGCTCCAAAGGAACACGCTTCTGGGACAGAAATATGAGGATCTACTTGCACCCAAAGCAAAAGTCATTCATTCATAACTGCTGATTGTTATGGTTTGTAGGTATCTTCAAGATTAATACTTCTGGCGTTAAAACTGCCAGTCCATCTACAAACTATATGGTAAGACAAGTACTCTAGACAAACTGCTTTTAAATCTGCGTGAATTTTATTGGTTAGTCTCAAAGTTTCTGTTTATTTAAAATGTTGAACCAAGTAAACATTTATGGTTTCTGTTGTTGTGTTTGGCAGGCTTTGTTGTTTATATCATGTTACTGCTTTTGGGTAGAAGTTGATGTATATTATTGGTGACATCATGTTAAAACAGTGCATATATTGTGGGAGGGATGGTTGAATGTTGATTGTATGAATATATGGACAGATAATGAATAGCTTCTGGAAGCCATTTCAGGTGCTGCACAATGATGAGCCATGCCATGAAAACATTTGGGAGGGATGGCAAGACACTGGATGGGACATCTTATCATACTTTTAACTGATTGAGAATGCAGATAAATGTTCTCAACTGCATACAATTAGGTGTTGGACGTATATAGATTCTGAGTTAATTATGCAAACATATGTAAAAGTTTGATGTCATGGTGCCTTGAGGATTTCTCCCAAGTATTTTGGGTGACATTACTGTGCATGCATGTAATATCTTTGCATGGTTTGTTCAACATAGTACAGTGTGTGTGGATTGCAGTTGCTTTGAGGATGGGGACTGTTTTGAAGTTTTGTTTGAATTTTGGATATGGCTGCTGTTTTAGAAACATTACCAGTTTTTTTTCTTTAATTACTAAGCTGGTGATGACATATTTTGTGTACATACATATTGCATGTGTGCAGACAGGGAGAAAATAGTGGCTATCTGTGAGCAAGCTTGTTTTCAGTGTGTGAGCACTTCTTTCATATTCTTCATGTCGCACGTAACAAAAATGTGTTGATAGTGTTGCTGTAACATCCAGACACGACCGTCACAGCTGACTGGTCTCTGAACATCATGAATGAATGCTGAAACAGTTTACTAGAAATGGAAAACATCACCCTTGTTAGATTGACTGTCATGCTACTAACTTGCAGGTCGGTCCCTAGTACTTTTACAGACACCGACACTTTGAACTTGCCACTGAACAGTATCATTAAGTTTCATGGTCCAGGTCTAGCAATGGGTCCTCCAGCATTTCTGTTGATAAGGATCAACTGCAGTGAGGCCATCCTGGAAAGATGACAGAAGTCTGACGTGTGACTGACTTGCAATATCGGCATTTGGTCTTCCAGACCTGAAATGTGTTCAAGTTTATGTTCCATGTGATCACTTTGTATGTACATATTGAACAGTATTGATGGACCTTTGAATGCGAGTGTGTGCGTGTGCATGCGAGCGTGTACATGCATGCAAGCTTTTCTGTAAATGATGGCTAACTATAGCAATATTTGAGAGTGGGGGCGGTTTCTGGAGTATCTGGATCAGGGCACTTCAGTGTGTATGTTCACTGTTATCACACATTTGGCAATGGAGAACAAGTCCTCGGGACTAGTGTGAAATGACAGTCGGGAAGAGCATGACTCACATCAACTGCCTTCATGGAGCATGAGAAAGGAACAATGCACATTGGTGAATGTTACTTTGCTACATCAGCACTGGGTGAAGCACAAACATAATTGATACAAATTATTAGATTTGTGACTGTTAAAGAATTGTACATAGATATGCAAAGAATTGATATGAAATAGTATGTGGACAGTATTATTAAAGCATTCCGGACAGTGTGAAGTATGTATTTTTTTTATTGACATGTCTAAGGCACTGTTCATGCAAACATGCCACCAGTGTTTGGGGATAGGATTTCTTCTTTTGGTAATTTTTAATCGATGTATGTTGTTAGTGTTACATGCTTTTGTTTCTTCAGTAATGAGTCTGTCACTGTTGATTTATCATGTCTACAGAAGTGCTCAATTATGGTTTATAAATTGTAAAAGAACTGGAAGCATGGATGTTGTTGTATTCAGGTCTTTCAAGTTATCGGTTGTGATTGATTGAAGCTTTATTGATTACACATAACATTCCTTTTTTTGTTTCCTTTTGCGAGTATTTTTTGACACATTGGTTTGAGACCATTCTGTTGCCTTTGATCTAAACGTTTTTCACACTTTTCTTCTATGTTTATGAATGCCAGCTTTTCAGTGTAAAGTGCAGACTAATTTGCTAAATAATCTGTGCACACCGCACAGAGAGGACATTAGCCATCCATTTTGCATTGTCAATGTAAAGTAAATGTTGAAATGATTGGAGATGGTTTGCTCTGCCAGAGGAAATCCTAGGCCACCAGGAGCCTCAACAACGACGTTCTACATGGCAGGAGGCCACAAGTCATGGTCTGGAACAGCCGTGATATCAAGAGCATGGAAGATGGGTTTGCTAGACAGAATGGTTGAATGGGAGTGCAAAGGAGACCTATCAGAATGGATATAACTCCCAGAAATCGTCAGGAAGAGTGGCATGAAAGCTGATTATATTCCATTCAGGGTCATTTGAAAAACATTTTCTGGCTGAACTCACTGTGCCATATGAAAGCAGAATGGAACAAGCTCAAATGTACCAGGCTGATGTATGCCAGACTAATCAGCAGCCCGAGAGAACCAGGAACAGCTGTGATATTGAGACAGGATGGCAAGATTCTGGATGGAACATTTTGTCAGATGTTGTAACCGATTGAGAACACACACAATCATTCTTGATGGCATGAAGTGAAGTGTTTAATGTGTGTATTTGGTGTTAGTTATGTGAACATATATAAAAGATCGATGCCATGGTGCCTTGAATATTTCTCCCAAATATTTTGGGTGACACTGTGCATGCATGTTATATCTTTCCATGATTTGATCAACATTTTGGACAGTGCTGTGTATGTGGATTGCAGTTGTTTGAGGGTGGGGATTGTTTTGAAGTTTCATTTGAATTTTTGATATGGCTGTTGTTTTAGAAACAGTGCCTCATTATCTTTTTTAATGACTAAGCTGGTGATGACATATTTTGTGTAAATACATACTGCTTAATGTGTGAGGACAGGGAGAAAATAGTGGCTATCTGTGAGCAAGCTGGTTTTCTGTGTTTGAGCACTTCTTTCATATTCTTCATGTCGCACAATTAAAAAATATGTTGATAGTATTGCTGTAACATCCAGACACGACCGTCACAGCTGAGTGGTCTCAGAACATCATGAATGAAACAGTTTGCTAGAAATGGAAAAGATCACCCTTGTTAGATTGACTGTCGTGCTCCTAACTCGCAGGTCAGTCCATACTTTTACAGACCCTGACACTTTGAACTTGCCGCTGAACAGTATCATTAAGTTTCATGCTCCAAGTCTAGCGATAGGTCCTCCAGCATTTCTGTTGATAAGGATCAACTGCAGTGGGACCATCCTGGAAAGATGACTTGTGACTGACTTGCAACATCGTCATTTGGTCTTCCAGACCTGGGCTGTTCGCAAGTTTATGTTCCATGTGAGCTCTTTGTATGTACATATTGAACATTGTTGATGGACCGTTAAGTGTGTGTGTGTGTACGTGCGTGTGTGTGTGTGTGTACATGTACGGGCATGCATGTACATGCATGCACACCTTTTTTTGTAACCCGTTTTTAACTAAACTATTTGTTTGAAACATGGCTATAGTGAGATTGAAAAACCTTGAGAGAGAGGTATAGTGTCCGAGAGATGTCTTCGAAGATAATGGAGAATGTATGATGTATTCAGTATATAAGATAAACATGGACTAAACATTGATTTTGAATATACTGTCTTTTCCCAATCCAGTAGAAAATATATTCGACAGATAGTCATACAGGTCAATAATGATGCTGCAGTCGAGATGCTTCTTGCACTAAAAACACATGGCAACTTTTCCAGAGAGTTAAAAGCATTGTTTTGACGAGTTTAAAAAGAAAGGTTTGAATGAGGGTTGATATCTTTATGGAACTTAGTACACATATTTGTAAAAGTAAATGATTTGGCGACACTAGGTTAAAATGTCAACAGCTAAGGATGGTTTCAGGATTTTGCTTGAAACGTTGTTTCAAATGCTATGGAAATATATCGTCCAAATAAACTGCTACATGCCACTCAGTGACTTAGATGCTTCTTGAATTCTCTTGAAAAGTTATTCAAAGAAAAATGCTGAACTGCAAATGTTTAAAGCTTTCATATAGTTCTGTTCTGCTTAACGTGTCTGATAAACATCTTATTTTACATACCTTTTTGTTTGTTTCATCACAGTGATCGCCAAAGTATCGAAGTGTAAAAGAGAAAAATGTTAATCATATCAGTTTGATATTCAGAGGCAGCTGTATTCCAAGATTGATGTCAGCGGCAGCTTTATACCAGATTGATAGTGAACGGCAGCTATATACAAGATTGATGTCAGCGGCAGCTTTATACCAGATTGATAGTGAACGGCAGCTATATACAAGATTGATAGTCAGCGGCAGCTATAAGATTGATAGTCAGCGGCAGTTATATACAAATTCGAAGAATGCACTGCAAAATACAAGTGGTATTCTGAAGTTGACCATGGAAAGGATCATTATAAATTAGGGATTTTTAATATACAAAATATATAAAGCTGTTTTTTTGTTGTTGTTGTTTTTTTCATCAAAATACTGTTTTCACTGCCAAATTATCAACTTTTTTATGTGCACATCCATTGTACTAATTGCTTTGTAATTTGTCAAATCTCTTCTGTCTATTTCTTTGACTCGACTTGATCCTCCCAGTTTCCAGTAGAACACAGGTCTGCATCAGTGCTCCTCCAGGGGGATCTGTTTGGGGCTGACCTCTTTTTTTTTTCAGCTAGGCCCCATGTCATTCCGGCTGTCTTCACTTCACAATCCATGCACCAGCACCAAGTATGTCGAGGTCGTCCCACCATCCTCATATCGTCCCCTGTGGGTTCCATTGGAATGCCTGACCCATGTTGGCAGGAGGCGTTTGTAGTGTGTGTTACCAGTCCAGCCCTATTTTTCTTTTCATCATCAGTGTGTCAGTCAAATTCTGTTTAGTTCTGTCCCTCGTGGTTTTGTTGGTCCCTGTCTCAGCACATTGGCTTCCTCGAGAGGGTGGGGTGGGGTGGGGGGGTGTTCAGCAGTGCACGTCGCAGACTGTACAGGCAAGGAATCCTCCAGGGCCAAGGTGTAACTGGGCAGTGTCGCTGCACATGACTGGGTTGTTGGCCCTGTGGCAAACACACAACTAGGAGGACCAGGGATCGCTGTTTGTCAGATCTCTACCCTTCGACCTGTTCGGTTTGGGTGGCCCAGCCTGGGGCTTACAGCTTCCGCCGGCATGACCCTCGGAGTTGCCATGACCTGCTAGCTACCTGACCATGACCAGGTGGCGATCTTTCCAGGACAGTCACTTTGTCTTTGTTCATGTCTTCGACGGTTCTTCTACCTCTGACCATTGGGGTTTTTTTGGTTTTTTTTTTAACCTGTGAACTCTTCTTAACCTTTTTTGTCTGATAGCAGTCAATGACAGGCCGCCTTTTCTGTTGTTGACTGGCAATTAGATCGTAAAAATTGTATACACTGTCCAGAGAGGATACTAGCTGTCCATTGTGCACAGTCTGTTGGCCACTATAGCTCCTTCTCTTTTTTTTTCTAGGCATTGGATTGACCCCCCCCCCCCCCTCCCATTTTTATAATCTGGAACCGGAAAATCATGCAGAACAACTACAGTGCCATAACAGCTTAATAAGCTGGGTTTTTTTCCCCAATGAATAGGCTTGTTTTGTACTGTGACTATTTATTTCTCTCATGCGAGTATGACAGCCTTGAGAGGGTTCTGTGCAGCTGGCTGAATTATAATGATTGAAACTGGAAACTTGAATGACCCTTTGACGTTTCAGGATTACTGTTGCCATCCCTCTTTGTTTCTTTTAACGTATAATAAACAGAGTTTAAAAGAAAAAGAATCTTGTCTTTATTGTCTGCTTGACGTTATGTTGGCGTGTAGTAGGTTGATCTTTAACTCATTGGTTGTCCGGTGTCAGCGTAATTTACTAGGTACACCTGTGAAGTTCTGTACCACATTGAAACTGTGGAAGGTGTACACCACTTATTCAGGCTGTGCTGCGCATTCGCCTTTGAGCCACGTACGTGTGTGCCCACTGAATGGATACGACGGGCAGCCTTTGGGGCAGAGTTGTTTACCTTTAATTGCTTCACCGCGAGAGCAAGAGTTACTGTACTTTATTTACATGTACGGAAGTTAACAACAACCTGTCAGATGGCATTTTGTCCTGTTTAAAAACATTAGTGATCATCTCAATATGGCGTAATATCCCATGATGTGGGCTGACAGAGTACCAAGCCTATATGCACACAAACACAGAACAGGTTTACTGGTGTCAACAAGAATGTGCTCAAAGATGAAACGGGCAAATCTTCAGTTAAATGTTGTATGCGCTCAAGCTTTGAACGTTTGTAAAGGAGAATGACAGGGAGTTCCAGAGAATGGGAGTTTAACAGGGGCATGACCTTATAGCCAAATGATTTAAGGCTGCTTCAAGAGACACAGTAATCGCTCTAATTAGGCCAGTTATCACATTGGAAGTTCGTGAAGATGACCAGCGGGTTGGGCGTACCTAGAGTTGTATATCCTTTATTTAATGTTCTTGTATTAGGCATACTTCATAATGATTGCTTCCCCTTGCTTTTTTCTTTTTCCCCTCCATTTGCCACTTATTTGAAAAATAATTTTTGGCTTGGTTTGGTGGTGGAATTTATAAATTGGAGCATTGCAACATTTTTCTCTGCCGTTCTGTGTTTCCAACTGCACGCAAAAGCCTGACTAGGAAACTACTGGACTACGAAGGCGATCTCCTCCCGGCATTTTTCCACGGTGCTGTTAGCCGCATGTCTCAAATTCCTTCAAGTTGTAGTTCTATTATTTCATTTTACGTGCGTAATTGCTAGAAGTACAACAGGTGAAAGCCAAGCTTAGCGGGAACCAGTCGCGAGAAATAGATGTTGCAGTTCTCGGCGACTTCCATAGCGACCTCACCCCACCCCTCATATGTGCACGTCAGTGCACAGACGTGTACACACACACACACACACACACACACACACGCACACACACACACACACACACACACACACACACAACCATAGCCTAATCTCTCTCACACACACTTATTCACGACACACATACAAACATAACCTCTCTCTCTCTCTCTCTCTCTCTCTCTCTCTCTCTTCTAAATCATGCATAAGTAAACAAAGTTAAAACAAATCTTAAGTAAATGTTAGCGAACCGCCCAGAGAAACGTGGACAAACGAGTCACAAGACAAAACAACGCGTTTCGATCTCTTAGGTCTTCTTCAGGTGAGACAGAAACGAATAAAACAACGAAAATTCACTTAGCTTTGATCGCTTCAGAGTTCAGCGCAAGGAAGAAGGCCTCCTTCCTTGCGCTGAACTCTGAAGCGATCTGAAGGTCTGAAGCGATCTGGAGGTCAAAGATCCCAAGCGTTGCGATGAGGATCCATGATCTGAATCGAAGACATCTACATCGATGCTAGATTAAGATAGGCACCCGGCAGTTAACTGGTGAAGATTGATCTCAGGGAACGCAGCTGAGGTAGGCCTAAAGCAGGCTTATGCTGCATTCCATCAAATCAGTCTGGTTCCGGTGATACGTCACGAGTTCGTCTGCGACTTTAGAGCGAAAGACATGCCGAAATACGTCATGATCTTTCCACTGGAATGACGCATCTTCGCGATTCAGTCATGTTCCTCACAATGACCTCAGGTTTACTATTAGGCCTACTAGGCCGAGCCTGCGTTCGTGTTGTTCGTCACAACGATAGGCAAGCACTGCAGTATGTGGCAGTCGCGCACAAAGTAGGGACGTAGGACACAAAACAAAACAAACGTAAGTATCACTAAATCTAAAAATGAACACCACCATCAGAGAGAGTGAGAGAAAAGCAATTATGTGGCGCAAGAAAGAATAAATCTCAATCGGACATCTAAAAAGACAGTTAAGAGATTAAATCTGGGCCCTTTTTTTTTGTTACCAGTTGAAATGCACTTGATATGAGCTCTGTGCGTGCAAACCGATGTCTCCCAGTACACACAGGGTCACGTGACCCACACAAAAAAAAAAAATTCAGGGGTCGCGAGAGGTTACGTCAACAGACAAATGGCGACGAACTTTCCGGGGATGAACGAACGTCGTAATTTACATGAAACCTGGCTGAAGTAACAAATCTACAGTACTTTTAAATTAACGAGATCTAAATCGGTCCTGTTTTTGTAGGTGGTGGTTGGTGGAGGTTTTTTTTTGTTTGTTTGTTTGTTTGTTTTTTGCGACGCCCGTTGGAACTGACCTAGCTGCTACTTCCGTGACCGCACAAAATTCGCCTGAACAAAGCAACTTGCAGAAACCTCTTTCTGTAGGACTGGCTGATTGTGGTTTTATTTTATTTTATTATTTTTTTTTTTAACGATTCGTGGGTTGTGGTAGTTCATAGCAGACGTTGACGATAAGTTAGATCGCACCGAATGAAGGGTACATTTCGATTGGTCGATATCGACAATGTCTTATGATATTAATGCCAGAACGAGGCTTTCTTAAGTCTTAGGCCCTAGCAGACGACACATAACACTACATCCCCATACTGAGGTTTGAAAATAATCTTTGAAAACAATCTGTCAATCAGTCGGATTAATGTTCCTCTTCCGGATGGTGTGAATTTATCCCTGGTAAGTGTATTGTATGCTTAACGTTAATCTCATGCTTTTTCTTTTTCTTAAAGTCAGCACAGTCTACAAAATTTAATTTATGTGGAACTTTCACACGACGACCACTTTTCGTTGTGGTAACTGTTTAGTTCGAAGAAGTGTTTTCACACATGTCTGGTTGATCTGACTGTACAAAATTGTCCGTCTGTCTTTGCAAATCTTAAATAAATGTTAGCGAACCGCCCAGAGAAACGTGGACAAACGAGTCACAAGACAAAACACAACGCGTTTCGACCTCTTAGGTCTTCCTCAGGTGAGAAACAAACGAATAAAACAACGAAAATTCACTTAGCTTTGATCGCTTCAGAGTTAAGCGCAAGGAAGAAGGCGTTGAATTCAACGCCTTCTTCCTTGCGCTGAACTCTGAAGCGATCTGAAGCGATCAAAGCTAAGTGAATTTTCGTTGTTTTATTCGTTTGTTTCTCACCTGAGGAAGACCTAAGAGGTCGAAACGCGTTGTGTTTTGTCTTGTGACTCGTTTGTCCACGTTTCTCTGGGCGGTTCGCTAACATTTATTTAAGATTTGTTTAGATTTCCGCCTGCAGTCGTCTCACTTTGAAACTACGTCTGTCTTTGGGTCAGATGACAGGGAACTGTGACGCAGCTTCTGGTGGGCTTGTCATCCTTGTCGGTTGTTGTTCATCTCGGTGTCGAAGGTGATGTCTATTTCTTCTCTGCTTCCCCATCTGTGTCTGCACGATGTAGGATCTGCAGTTCTGTGTTGAAGGCATCGGTGACTGGCTCACCACTGTGGCTTCAGCATCCACTAGTGTCTTTATCCACACAGGTTCCGCATGGTTGAGGGGTGTCAGTGGTCTCGCTCGATGACGTTTGTCGAAGTTTTCTTTTTGTTTCTGCTTCAGGTACCAGTCTTTCTTCTGAAGGTCCCCCTTTTGGCTGCAGATTTGCTGACAGGGTTGGTACTCTCGAACGAAGTTTTCTTCCCACTAGTAACTCCACTGGACTGGAACCATGTTGCAGTGGCGTCGAACGGTAGTTCCAGAGAGCTGTGTAGGCGTCATCACCTTTGCACAGAAGCATTTTGATAGTTTTGACAGCTCTCTCAGCTTCTCCATTTCCTTGTGGATGTTCGGGACTGCTCTTCAGATGAGTGAAGCCATATAAGTTGAGAAGTTTACAAAATCTCTTGTGATGAATTGTGGCCCATTGTCTGAAATGACAGTCTCAGGGATTCCGTGGCGAGCAAAGATTGACTTCGTGTGCTCAGTGACAGTAGATGAAGTAGTCTGTCGCAGATGGGCTATTTCTATCCACCTGGAAAAGTAGTCAACTATCAAGAGGTATGAATGACTTTCCATTCAAACAATTCAACACCTACTCTTTGCCACGGGTATTCAGGTGTTTTTGTTGGAATCAGTGGCTCTGGTGGAAGTTTTCTTTCTTTTTCACATATTGCGCAATTTGCAGTTTTCTTTTCAGTTTGCTGCAACAATCCAGGCCACCAAACACAAGTTCGGGCAAGCGCTCAGCATTTCACTACACCTTGGTGTCCTTCATGCAGTTTCTGCAGAATATCAGCTTGCAAGTCTGCAGGATTAACGAGACGAGTTCGAAACAACCAAAGTCCTTCAACAGTCAGTTCATTTTTCTCTGTCCAGTTTGGTTTCAAAGCTGGAACTCTTTTAGCTTTTTTCTGGCCACTCCGTCTGGCAGTAGTTTTTCACTTGACTGCAGAGGATGTCTTCGTCTTGTTTTTCTTTGATTTGCTGTAGTTTCTTGTCACTTGCAGGGAATCCTTCGATGACTGCATTGACAGACAGCCGAGTCTCACACTTCACAAAGCGATCCTGTTCAGCAGGGACACCGACAGGAATTTGAGAAAGTGTGTCTGCAGTTGCAAGGCTTTTTCCAGGAACGTGGACAATTTGGTTCGAGAAACACATCATCCTCATTATAAATCTTCGGATACGAGGAGTTGACTCATCCTAATGATTCAACGCCTACCTTGCGCTGAAGAGATCCAGGTGACAAATTCGTTCATTTTCATTGTCCTATTTGTTTGTGTCTTGCCTGAAGAAGACCTAAGAGGTCGAAACGCGTCGTGTTTTGACTTGTGACTCGTTTGCCCACGTTTCTCTTGGCGGTTCGCTAACATTTATTTCAGATATGTTCATGGATGCATTTTCACCAGACCGGTAGTCTTGCTCACACATGCAAGGCTATTGTGTTTGCTTTAAGATGTTGCACACCAATCAAGTGAGGTCGTAACAAGTCAACACAGACATGCATCGTAAGTTCTGCACAATTCATCAAACACGTCAAAAAATGCCATCAGTTCTTGAACACTGGATTTAAAGAATAATTTACTGTAAAATCAAAACTTCTTCAATGCCACACACACACACACACACACACACACACACACACACACACACACACACATATGCGTACGCATGCACGCACACACAGACACATACACACGCGCGCGCGTGCGCAATGTACGAACACCACACACACACACACACACACACACACACACACACACACACACACACACATATGCACGCACACTCGCATGCATACACGCAAGCACAGACAACTCCACAACCCACTATACCATACCACAACCACAAACACTCGCACTACTTGGGCACGCCTTCACGCAAGCATAGTGTACACACACACACACACACACACACACACACACACACACACACACACACACACACACACCACATACACACACACACACAGAGGAAAATCAATCAATCTCTGTCTGTCTGTCTGTCTGTCTCTCTCTCTCTCTCTCTCTCTCTCTCTCTCTCTCTCTCTCTCTCTCTCTCTCTCTCTCTCGTTCCATTTTCTCTTTATCCTTTCTTCTTCTCCTTCCATAACCATCACTTCTCTCCTCCGCCACACTCCAGCCTTG
>CM065739.1:55410424-55415424 GCA_033310375.1 Conus canariensis
CATCATCAACTTGTTCATCATCACACAAGGTCTGACCAGCTGATATGCCGGTACAGACATGTACGAAGTCGCAGCAAGTAACACCTTCCATACGAACTCGTAAACCCCAAACTCCAAAGTTATTCTTATTTATACATGAAGTACGTAACTATACAAGCGCCGTATCTTAAATAATCTATGCATGTTAAAGACCAAACTCTAAGCGCTTTACAATCCACACTCGTTTACACAACGGGCTGCCTACCTGGGTAGTGCCGACTGAAAAGCTTCCAGCTGGCGCTTCATTCAGTCGTTTCCCGTGTCATCCAGTCAACATCGTTCAATATCGTTCACTCAATTTCCTTACTTCCTTCATTCTTTCCATTTCTCACGTAGGGTGCATGCTATGTGCAACGTGTCATCCATACCAACGGCTAAACCGGCCTTCTCATCCGAAAGTTGGTGATGGAATTTTTACCTTGTGTGCAAGAACTTATGCGTGCGTTCACACACAGAATCTCGGTTTATAGTCTCATTCGAAGGACTGTATGGGAAATGGAGTCAGAACCAATAATGTTTAACTCCGAGGGAATAACCACCCCCCCCCCCCCCCTCCCCGTACCGACACGGCCCGGCGGAGATTCGAACCCGCAGTCCCAAGGATCACCAAGAGCACGAGTCCGGCGCTCTACCACTGAGCTATTCCGGCGGCTGTTGGCGGCTGTCATTTACCTGGAAACGTGACGTCATGGCCGCATCGCAGGCTGGTGGGCGAGGCGTTGGGGCGGAACCTCTTGATGATGGGGATGCCCACGGTGCCCCAGAAGTAGGTGTTGGGGGCGAAGAGCTTGTCCATGTAGCCGGAGAACAGCTTGGAGTAAGGGTCCCGGGTGAACATGACCTGGCGGGGGGAAAGCGAGCAAACGATCGATCCTCTTTACAGGGTCGTCCTCCAGCTCACGTCAGTTCCTGCGTTCTTCAACATTTTTTTTTTAGGCTACCCCTCCCCCCCCCCCCCCCCCCCCCCCCCTCCTCCCCTGCTATAAGAAGCCCGATAAATGAATGACTGAGCGATCGTGAATTAAGTCACCGTCTCTGTCTGCCTGTCTGTCTGTCTGTCTGTCTGTCTCTCTCTCTCTCTCTCTCTCTCTCTCTCTCTCTCTCTCTCTGCGTGCATGTGTGTGTTTGTGTTGTTGTTGTGTTGTGTATGTGAGCGTGTCTTTGGGGAGGGGCAGGGGGAAGGGGAGCGGGTCTGTGTGGACAGAGACAAGCGTGGGGAGGGTGAGGACGGGGGCGGAGACGGTATTGCGCCGTCCAAATCCATATCCTTTCTTATTCGATTTTCCTCGTACACCTTTGAGTCTGTTCCTAAAGGTGGTAATCTTACGAGCTGTCCACTTCAGGTGTGCTATAAGTATAACAATATTATGGTTGTCTTTATAAATTGTAAACCTTTTTGTAGAGCTATTTAATTCGTTTCTTAGAAACATAATTACTACTGGTTGCATGCATGTTTAAAGATTTGGAATGCTTTATTATTCGTTTCTTAGAAACACTTTTATTACTGGCTCTGGGAATGTTCAAAGATTTGTCCATTCTAGCCTCAGTGATAATCGTTGCACCGGACACAGTTTCCCCTTTCTAATCTGAATCTGATATGATATGAGCTGAGCTGAGCTGAGCTGAGCTGAGCTGAGCTGAGCTGAGCTGAGCCAAATTGTACTCTGCTGAGCTAACTGAAGGGAGCTTATTATATGCATGGCATGGCGTGGCATGGCAGCGTATCGTACCCTTCCTTCAACTTGAAATTTAGGCTTTAAGGACTGCGGGTTGATGTCGCCTTCCATGTCACCGTCGGTCTTGGTGCAAACTGTGGCGTGGGTGAAGAATTAGAATTACGGAGCGGAAAGAGAAGATGGGAGAGGTTGGGAGGGTAGATCTAGAGAGCACAGATTAAAACGATTCTGGTCTGAGACTTCACATGACATTTGGCTCGGGAAGGCCAAGTGCGTGCAGAGGCAATGTTAACTTGTTTTGATCAAACTTCGTCAAATATCTCAAGAAATTAGGAAGCCATTGTACTGTTTATCACTCAACGCATTAAAAAAAAAAAAAAAGAAAGAAAACCAGCCTTATTATACTTTATGCTTCAGCAGTAGGACGCCAAAAGACTTTAAACTGATGGGAGTTAATTAACTAAATCAGAGCGAACTAATTATAGAAAGAGCTGATCACATGATTGATTAACAGTCCGCTGAAACTTTGCAATATGGGTAATATTACTACCACCTCTTTAGTCAGTCAAGGTCTACATGTCAGTAAGAGAAGAGACGTAGTCAGTTTCTTAAAACAGACACAAGTATGTATCACAGACACATTATTTCAACACCAAATTACGAAAATGTTTACGTTCAGAATGGGGTTAAAGATTACGTTGTGGATGGATCTTTTCAGTCTAACGCAAGAGGGGTTGCTACCCCTTTCTCAACTAACGTTGAGTGGTGAGGCATTATTCTCTTCCGTGGAAAAAAAAAAAAAAAAAAAACTGACAGGGGTCATTCGAGGTTCGAATAAGAATGACCCAGCTTTCATTAGAAAAAAAAAAAGCTAGCTGGATCATTATGAATTATAAAACGATAACAGCACAGGCGATTAAAGCACTGTGAAGGAGTAAACTCATTATGAATTATGAAACGATAACATCACGGCCACAGGCGATTAATTCAAGCATTGTCAAGGAGTGAATGAGGATGGGTCACGGTAAATGTATGCAAACTGACGGCCCCAGGGCAAGAGAAGGGGTCAGGGATGGGGACAAGAGAAGGGGTCAGGGATGGGCCTGGGGACAAGAGAAGGGGTCAGGGATGGGGCTGGGGACAAGAGAAAGGGTCAGGGATGGGCCTGGGGACAAGAGAAGGGGTCAGGGATGGGCCTGGGGACAAGAGAAGGGGTCAGGGATGGGGACAAGAGAAGGAGTCAGGGATGGGCCTGGGGACAAGAGAAGGGGTCAGGGATGGGGCTGGGGACAAGAGAAGGGGTCAGGGATGGGGCTGGGGACAAGAGAAGGGGTCAGGGATGGAGACAAGAGAAGGGGTCAGGGATGGGGATGGAGACAAGAGAAGGAGTCAGGGATGGAGACAAGAGAAGGGGTCAGGGATGGAGACAAGAGAAGGGGTCAAGGATGTGCCTGGGGACAAGAGAAGGGGTCAGGGATGGAGACAAGAGAAGGGGTCATGAATGGAGACAAGAGAAGGGGTCAGGGATGGAGATGGAGACAAGAGAAGGGGTCAGGGATGGGCCTGGAGACAAGAGAAGGGGTCAGGGATGGGGATGGAGACAAGAGAACGGGTCAGGGATGGAGACAAGAGAAGGGGTCAGGGATGGGGCTGGGGACAAGAGAAGGGGTCAGGGATGGGGATGGAGACAAGAGAAGGGGTCAGGGATGGGTCTGGAGACAAGAGAAGGGGTCAGGGATGGGGATGGAGACAAGAGAAGGGGTCAGGGATGGAGACAAGAGAAGGGGTCAGGGATGGGCCTGGGGACAAGAGAAGGGGTCAGGGATGGGCCTGGGGACAAGAGAAGGGGTCAGGGATGGGGATGGAGACAAGAGAAGGGGTCAGGGATGGAGACAAGAGAAGGGGTCAGGGATGGGCCTGGGGACAAGAGAAGGGGTCAGGGATGGGGATGGAGACAAGAGAAGGGGTCAGGGATGGGGATGGAGACAAGAGAAGGGGTCAGGGATGGAGACAAGAGAAGGGGTCAGGGATGGGCCTGGGGATAGGAGAAGGGTCAGGGATGGGCCTGGAGACAAGAGAAGGGGTCAGGGATGGGGCTGGAGACACGAGAAGGGGTCAGGGATGGGGCTGGAGACAAGAGAAGGGGTCAGGGATGGGGCTGGAGACAAGAGGAGGGGTCAGGGATGGGGACAAGAGAAGGGGTCAGGGATGGGGCTGGAGACAAGAGAAGGGTCAGGGATGGGCCTGGAGACAAGAGAAGGGGTCAGGGATGGGCCTAGGGACAAGAGAAGGGGTCAGGGATGGGGATGGAGACAAGAGAAGGGGTCAGGGATGGGCCTGGAGACAAGAGAAGGGGTCAGGGATGGGGATGGAGACAAGAGAAGGGTCAGGGATGGGGATGGAGACAAGAGAAGGGGTCAGGGATGGAGACAAGAGAAGGGGTCAGGGATGGGCCTGGAGACAAGAGAAGGAGTCAGGGATGGAGACAAGAGAAGGAGTCAGGGATGGAGACAAGAGAAGGGGTCAGGGATGGAGACAAGAGAAGGGGTCAGGGATGGGCCTGGAGACAAGAGAAGGGGTCAGGGATGGAGACAAGAGAAGGGGTCAGGGATGGAGACAAGAGAAGGGGTCAGGGATGGAGGCAAGAGAAGGGGTCAAGGATGGGCCTGGGGACAAGAGACGGGGTCAGGGATGGGCCTGGGGACAAGAGAAGGGGTCAGGGATGGGGATGGAGACAAGAGAAGGGGTCATGGATGGGGCTGGGGACAAGTGAAGGGGTCAGGGATGGGGATGGAGACAAGAGAAGGGGTCAGGGATGGAGACAAGAGAAGGGGTCAGGGATGGGCCTGGGGACAAGAGAAGGGGTCAGGGATGGGCCTGGGGACAAGAGAAGGGTCAGGGATGGGGATGGAGACAAGAGAAGGGGTCAGGGATGGGGGTCAGGGATGGAGACAAGAGAAGGGGTCAGGGATGGGGCTGGGGACAAGAGAAGGGGTCAGGGATGGGGCTGGGGACAAGAGAAGGGGTCAGGGATGGGGCTGGGGACAAGAGAAGGGGTCAGGGATGGGGCTGGGGACAAGAGAAGGGGTCAGGGATGGGCCTGGGGATAAGAGAAGGGGTCAGGGATGGGCCTGGGGACAAGAGAAGGGGTCAGGGATGGGCCTGGGGACAAGAGAAGGGGTCAGGGATGGGGCTGGGGACAAGAGAAGGAGTCAGGGATGGGCCTGGGGACAAGAGAAGGGGTCAGGGATGGGGCTGGGGACAAGAGAAGGGGTCAGGGATGGG
>CM065739.1:55420424-55425424 GCA_033310375.1 Conus canariensis
TAGGGCGAACTGATTTTCAGCCCGTAGTTCATGGCGTAGAACAGCCGCCGGAAGAAAGTGGACCCCACTTTAAGCACAGGGCAGAAAAAGAAATTCTGTGGTTCGTACACCTCCATGACGGCGTACAGGAACTTCCTTCCATACCAGCCCTCGTGGTACGTCACTTCCCCCGGAACTCGCTTCCCCTTCTGCTCTTGGAGTTGCTTCGCTTGGCACACCTGGCGGATGCGCTCCTGCCTCTGCGCCTGCGTGGCGGCCAGCTCTCTGTAGCGGAAGTGAGAAGGGAGTGAAGCGTTGGTGGCTTCCGGCGCGGTGATGCGGAATCGCCCCAGTTTGATCTGAGGAGAGCAGAACTTTTGCAATGCCGGCGGAAGAACATGGAAATAAATCTTTCGTTTGACGTGTGTTGGTGATGTAATATTACTCGTCAAAAAGAAAAGAGGGATGGGGTTGGGCAGGGGGGGAGGAGTGGGGGGTGGGGTGGGGGGGATGGGAGAGTTCACCTGCGTGTCCATAATGTCGTGAGATATTACACGTCAAAGGAAAAGACAGGAGAACTGTTAAAATTAGGCGACGTGTGTTGTTCATACTCGTCAAAGGGAAAGGCTGAGATGAGGAGGTTTTTCAGACCTGGGTTCTTCTTTTTGCTCTTCTTCTCCTTTTCTTCTCTTCTTCTTCTTCTTCTTCTTCTTCTTCTTCTTCTTCTTCTCTTCTCTCTCTCTTCTCTCTCTCTCTCTCTCTCTCTCTCTCTTCTCTCTCTCTCTCTCTCTCTCTCTCTTATCTCCATGGGGAGTCACTGAGGCACCGCAGTGAAGGAAAACCAGGTTCCTCCAGTTCTGTCGCTTGTGTGCCAAGGTCTGAGTCTCCGCAAGCATTTTCCCTGTCCACTCCGCAATGTCAGTTCATCGTTATAAATGTCTTCCCCTCTGCCGCCTGGTCTGATCTGGGCAGCAAGTAGTACGCATCCTTCTTATTGAAGTCTGGGTGCTGCTCAAGCCGGAATTTTCTAGCAAGTCCAAAGGATCTTAAAACATGGCCGTAGCAACGTAGTTTTCTTTTCCCCGATGATGTCGATATATCTCCGTATGTCCTGTGTGCTGCCTGATAGTTTGACCCACTAGTTGACTGGTGATATGATCACTGTATCTGATCTTCAGTGTTTTGATTCTTACTACAACAAAATGTATACGCCCACATAAAAAAAAAAATCCCAGACGCAACATTGAATCATCCTTTGTGAAGACGAGGGTTTAGTCTTGCAAGCAGATATATCATCAAGTACAGATACATCCGAACGGAGAGATCCTGTCTCGCGTTCTCTCAGCCTACCCCACCACATCTCCACTCCCCCCCCCCCCCCCCCCCCCCAATCCCCACCTCTGTCTTCTAGCTCCACATGTAGACGATAGCGTAGACCTGGTGAAACTGGTACATTTTAATATCGTGTAGACGTAGTTATTATCTAATACGTAGAACTGATGACACTGGTGAAGTAGAAAGAAACTCGTGGAGAGCGTGGCAGCAGAGAGTCCTCAGAAGAGAAGCCCCCTTCAAGCAAGTGTTTCGGCCCTTATCTCCTGACACTCTAGGGGGGTTGGGCCACACCCGGTTCATGACTCCGGATGTCCCTCTGCTGCCCCTTTTTTTCCCATCTTGGGACGAGCCATGGCTGGGATTCGAACCCATGACCCTCTGGACATGCTCATTTTCCACTTAATGACTCGCGCTTTAACCACTGAGCCACAGGGACACCTGATATTTGTAGGGAAATTAAGCCTTATGAAGTTCACTTTTGTTCCTCCTTGACCAGATCCAGCTTGAACACCTCTCTGCCGCTTCTGCCATTGCTTTCAGGGCTCTGGTTTTTTCCTTCCCTGCAACTGAGAGCTGTTTCATGAGGCTGTATGCAGACGTTCCTACAAACCCCCTAGCTCCAATTTCTGCAGTGAGGACTTTGACCTGATAGCCTTCTCTCCTCAGGCTGTTTGCCAGATCAGCATACTTTTCAGTCTTGTAGATTTGAGCTGCCTCCATTCTGTTCTCATATGGCACCGTGAGCTCGATCATGATCAGCTGCTTGGTTGACTTAGAGTGGACTACTATGTCTGGTCTCATGCCACTCTTGCTGATGATCTCTGGGTGACTCTTCCATTCTGGGAGGTCTGCAGTGCACTCCCAGTCATCTGCCCCGTCCAGCAGACTCTGCCTGCATGTTTCGAGTGGCACTGTTGTTCTTGGCCATGATTTGCTGCCTCCTGCCGTGAAGAATGTTGCGGGTGCTTTTGGAGTCCTGATTTTCCCTTTTGTGGTGTTGGTACTAGCCCAGACTACTTGTACAATTTCTTTGAGCACTTGGTTGTGCCTCCATGTGTACCTTCCTTGAGCCAGGGCTACTTTACATGAGCTTAGGACATGCTCCACTGTTTGTTTTTCATGGCAGAGGGGGCATGCAGGATCGTCTGTTTTCCCCCACTTCACCAGGTTTGCATTTGAGGGCAGAAGGTCATATGCAGATCTGAGAATGAAGCTGATCCTGAGAGGGGCCATGTGCCAAATGTCATTCCAAGTGAGACTTCTTTGGAGTGCATTCTCCCACGTTGTCCATTGCCCTTGCTGGCTCTGCTGGACTGCTTTTTGGAGTCTTTTTTGGTCTTCTTCTTTTCTCATCTCCTGAATCATCATGTCTCTTTTGGCTTTTCCTTTGGCCTTTGACCACCATTCAGTTTTGGTCACCCCCAGTCCCTGTCTGTTGGTCTGTGTGTGTCCTGTTATTTCTCTGATCTTGAGACTTTCTTTTGCAGAATCCATCGCCTCTTGAACTTTCCATTTTCTGCCTGTCTTCAGCTGGGGCTTAATTGCTTCTACCACCTTGTCTCCTGAGTCCTCCAGCATGCTTTGAAGTCTGATCTTCCCTGCTTTGTATTCCTCCAGGATGGATTTCAGGGGTAGTTTCAGCTTTGCTTGGCGACAGTACAGCGCTATGTCAGTCAGACAGGGTGGGACACCAAGCCATTTCCTTGTGAACTTGTTGATTTTGGCTTCCATTGCCTCCACTATGCTGGTGCAGATGTCGTATATCATCAGAGGCCATAGCAGCTTTGGTATCAGCATGAACTGCAGACACCAGACCTTGTATTTGCCAGGGAGCCCACACTGGTCAATGGTCTCCAAGCCTTCCTCCGCCGTCTGCTTGGTTTCTTTTGCTCTTTGTGTGTCTTTCAGCGTATCATCATACCATCTTCCAAGGCTCTTGACTGGTTCTTCTGTGACTGTTGGAATGGCCTGGTTGGCAACACTGAAGACCACAGATCCGGCCACTTTTCCTTTCCTCAGTGAGAGACTCCGTGATTTCTTTGGCTTGAACTTCATTCTGGATGAGGCAACTATGTCGTCCAGCCTCTCCAGCACATGACGTGTCTCGTCTTCTCTGGATGAAATCACTGTAGTGTCATCCATGAAGGCCTTGAGAGGAGGCATCTTGTATCTATCGCCAAGGTCTGTTTGTCTCGCGTTGTTTGTTGCTGCTTTCAAGATGAGTTCCATTGCCAGCACGAACAGTATTGGGGAAATTGCACAGCCCATTGCAATACCCACTTCCAGGTTGATCCAGTCTGTTGTGTACTCCTTGGTAGAGAACCGCATTGAGAAGCCATTGAAGTACTTCTTGAGCATGTCGCGGATGTTTCTTTGGCACATGGTACATCTCAAGAGCCAACTGTATCATCTCATGGGGCACAGATCCATATGCGTTTGCCAGATCAAGCCACACTACGTCCAGGTCTCTCTTTTCTGTCTTTGCTTTTTGGATTGCGTCCCAGATCATTGTGGCGTGTTCTACACAGCCCGCCACGCCTGGGATGCCACCTTTCTGGACTGACACATCCAAGTACTTGTTTTCCATCAGGTACTTGGTCAGCCTTGCTGCCATGACAGAGAAGAAGATTTTCCCTTCGACGTTCAGTAGTGATATTGGCCTGAACTGGCTAATGTCACTTGAGTTTTGCTCTTTGGGGATGTACACACCATCTGCCGTCATCCACTGGCCGCTGATCTTCTGGTTTCTCCAAGCCGATCGCAGCAGCCTGTGGAGCCACTCCAGCACCTTGGGACATTTCTTGTAAAGCTGGTAAGGTATTCCGTTTGGCCCTGGTGATGATTTGGCTCTGGCTTTGTCGACCACCTTCTTGATTTCCGCCAACGTTGGAGGCTTGCCATTGAACTGTTCCTCAGGGTTGGTTGGCCACACCAGACCTTGAATGTCGAGTGGTGCTTTGCTCTGTGGGTCAGAGTATGTTTTCCTCAGATGCTGCTCAAGAACTCCTTTGTCCACACTTAGGGTCCCAGATTTTGGCTGCTCAAACAGTGTTCTGGCAAACTGGAAGGGGTCTCTGAAGAAGCGCTCTTGTGTCTTCTTCTTTTTGCTCTTCCTCTTCCTCGCAGATTCCGCTTTGCTGAGGGCACTGTGTTTTTCTTTCAGGTCTTTCCACAGTTTTTCCAAGCCTTGTTTTTCAGCTGGCAGTGCGGTCTTCATTTGCATCTTGAGGTTTTTCTTTTGGACCCTGATCTTGTCCATCTTTTCTTGGCGTCTGGATTTCTTTGGAGGTGTTTTCTCTTTGGGTAGTTTTGCTCCATAGGCGTCTCTACATGTGGCATACACAATGTCCCCATATGTGGCTAGTTTGTGTTCCAGGGTGCTTTTCCCTATCAGTGCATCGAGTCTTTGGACGATTTTTGCATCCAGTTTCTCCCAATCTTCAGTTTCGTTTGCTCGTGGCAGGTTGAGTTTCAGGCGCCTGGCATCGAGGGCCTGTGCAAATTCCTCATCCGAACCAACAGCGTGGATGTCCTTGGCACTGTGGTTTAACATCGCAAAGTAGATTTGGCAGCATTTTGACGATATTATGATGCAGGCCCGGTAAAAATCAGTGACATGGAAGATCAAAATATAAACACAGTGAACTGGTGACATTTTCCTTTTACTTGTTACGTAGACGTAGTGA
>CM065739.1:55430424-55437924 GCA_033310375.1 Conus canariensis
CGTGGACACCTTTTCGTTTTTCCCAGATGTGTTGACAGTAAGAGTAATCTCCCTTGATGATGGTCTTGGGGTTTTTGTTTTTTCCGAGGAACTGGAAAATGCTTCTCTGAGAGGGAGACGCGGAAGTTTGAGTGTGTCTAATGCAGCGATGAAGTCGTGTAGGGGAAAATTTCTTTTTTCTTCTTCTTCTTCTTCTCTCTCTCTCTCTCTCTCTCTCTCTCTCTCTCTCTCTCTCCTCTCTCCTCTCTCTCTCTCTCTCTCTCTCTCTCTTCTATCAAACGCAGCCAGGTATCTAGAGTATAAAAGTCTGGAGCGGTTTGTACAGACAAAACTCGCACGCACGCGCGCGCGCGCGCGCGCACGCGCGCGCCACACACACACACACACACACACACACACACACACACACACACACACACACACACACACACACACACACACACACACATTTGCAGAGTTGCCATTTTTCATGTTCGTAAAGCTGTTGACCAATTAACTGTCGGCTTCCGTGGGCTGATCATTTTGTGGTGAAAAATTATGGGCCGTAAATGCGCGGGATGCCTTTCCTTGTTGATCCAGCGTTTTGGGTGTTAAAAAGCCATGCTGCATAACCATCATCATAATGCTTCCTGAAAGATTAAAAAAAAAAAAAAAAAGGACTACTGTGCCACCAAACGAAAGAATAAACAAATTTGAGGAAAAAAAAAAAAAAAAAACCAACCACTACGCGTTTTGACTTCTTTCGCCTTTTTCAGGCTAGACAAAGAATATTCAAGACAATGAAGACAAAGGACAAACAGACTGTCATGCATCTCCTCAGCCTGGGCGCAAAATGGAATGTGGAATGGAAACGAGGCTGTGGGAAGGGGAGACAACAGGGTTACAATAATGATGATAATAATAACAATAATGATGATAATGATAATAATAATGACAATGATGATGATGATGTTGGTGATGATAATGATAAGATAAGGAGAATGTCACCACTACTACTTCTGCTACTGCAGTTCTACTACTAATATCGTTATTACTATTATTACTATTGCCACTAGAACCGTATCATTCGACTAGCCTGTAACCAATCTCCGTTCTCTTCTTCTCTCAGCATCCTTATCATTATGACTACAAATACAATTGTCATCTTCGTAAGTATTATTACGATATGATTATGCCACCCCCATTAGCAAGTTTTTGTCACGTTTACCGTTCAAGTCGTGACATGGAACTAGTCAAAGCCAGAGACGGTGGACCTCGAATGACTGCCGGATGCATGGAATCCGTTACTGTGTTAAAAAAATAAATAAATAAAAAATAAAAAAAAAATCATACCCTGCCTCCTTACCTCTCCGCTCTTTGTTTGTTGTTCTTTATACCACTGTCTCTTTGTCTCAGACTTCCTTTCCCTCCACCCTTTCCAACCTTTACAAACTTTTCTAGATCCGTCCAAACCTGAAAGAGTTCCTCTCATCTACCTCTGGTGGTCGCAAAGAAGAAACGGTTTTCTGCTGGCTGCACACCGGCCAATCGTATTTTACTCATTCGTACCTTTTAAAAAGTGAAGAAGCTCCGTGGTACATTCCATGTCATGTACCACTCACAGTGAAACATTTTTTTTTTTTAGAGTGCTGGGACTTGCATGATGTGAGACTCAAAAGTTTTACAGCAAATTCCATGAAAGCCTTGTTCAGAGATGTTCCACCTGATGTGATCTTTGAATTTCTGAAAGACATCAACATTTTTCATCCGATCTAAGTTTTTACAGTGGAAAGATTGTCAACAAAATTTTGAGTGTCTTTTTAGCAGATGTATTTTAAAGGGTTGTGTGAATGAATGACTTGTGAGTTAACTTCAACGCGGTGACAGCCCTGATATGGCCCTTTGCGGTCGTCTGGGCTAGAAGCAACATTACCTTGCCTTACCTTAAACCTTCCCTTCTCTCTCTTCTTCAGGTGAGACAAACAACATTTAAGATAATGAAAACAAAAGAACGAACAGTCACTATATTTCCTCAAATTGGGTGCAGGTTTGAAATCATTTTGGGTTTAAATAACTGTTATTCAATAAACAAATAAACGGAATACATTCACAGCTATCAGAACACAGGGGCAACAGAAGGCCGTACGTTTATAACTGTGCTCAAATATAACATTGACAATACATTGGCGGTTACAGTACATTTACGGTGTACTACACATTTCACCACATTGTTGAGATTTTGATTATTTTCTAATTAGTCTATATTTTTGTTCCAAAACTGTCGTTTATAACTGTGCTCAAATATGACATTGACAATACATTGGCGGTTACAGTACATTCACGGTATAGTACACGTTTTACCACATAGTCAGGATTGTGTGTGTTTTTTTTTTTAATTTAGGCTATATTTTTTGTTCCAGAACTGTTTAGTATCAGTACTTGGAAAGTTCTCTCTCCTCTCTCTCTCTCTCTCTCTCTCTCTCTCTCTCTCTCTCTCTCTCTCTCTCTCTCTCTCTCCTATTCTTCCCTCTTTCTCTCGCTCCCTCCCTCCCTCTCTCTCCTCCCCCTCCTCTCCTCTCCTCTCTGTACTTAATGACCGGGAAACAATTAAAAAGACTAAGATTTTGTTATCATTGTTCTCAGGTTCATTTTATTGTTCTTACATCAGTGGCCTACTGTTTATTTCCTGGTGTTCAAACAGTGGATACCACCCAGCAGTAATTAAGGATCAGATGGTCGGTGACAGTAACATGTGAAAGTCTCAAATGTCTCTCTCACAACCGACACTCCTTCAAACACAGTAACATGTGACAGTGTCAAACATCTCTCTCACAATCGACACTCCTTCAAACACAGTAACATGTGACAGTGTCAAACATCTCTCTCTCACAACCGACACTCCTTCAAACATAGTAACATGTGACAGTGTCAAACGTCTCTCTCACAACCGACACTCCTTCATACACAGTAACACGTGACAGTGTCAAACATCTCTCTCACAACCGACACTCCTTCATACACAGTAACACGTGACAGTGTCAAACGTCTCTCTCACAACCGACACTCCTTCATACACAGTAACACGTGACAGTGTCAAACGTCTCTCTCACAACCGACACTCCTTCAAACACAGTAACATGTGACAGTGTCAAACGTCTCTCTCACAACCGACACTCCTTCATACACGGAGACATAAAGGCGCGCTTGGAAGACAAGGGAGAGAGAGGGAGAAAGGGAGGGGGGGGGGGGGAGGCGGGGAATCCGTGCAAGCAAGCGCGCACGCGCGCAACACACACACACACACGCGCGCGCGCGCGCGCGCACACACGTACACACACACGCGCGCGCGCGCGCGCAAGCACACACGCACGCACACAACACACACCCTAAATCTCTCCTTCTCTCTAAGTATGTCTCTTTCTCTCTCTCTCTCTCTCTCTCTCCCTCTCTCTCTCTCTCTCTCCTCTCTCTCTCTCTCTCTCTCTCCTTTTGTTTCTCCCTCCACCACCTCCGCCAGTCTCTCTCTCTCTCTTTAGTACTCTCCCTACCCCCCCCCCCCCCCCCCCCCTTTGTCTTCCTCTCGCTGTCTCTCTTTCACACACATACACACATACAAGCACAGGTACGCACACAGAGACACAAATACACATAACATTCTCCCCCCTCCTCCCTCCCTCGTCTCTCTCTCTTGTTTTCTCTCTCTCTCTCTCTCTCTCTCTCTCTCTCTGTCCTCTCTCTTTCTTTCTCTCCCTTTCAAACACGCACACACACACATACACACACACACGCGCGCGTGCGCGCGCACACACACACACACACACACACACACACACACACACACACAACACAACACAACACACACACACACACACACCACACACCACACACACACACACACACACACACACACACAAGGCGAGAGTCAGTGTGAAATACGAGCTCCTTTGTCCACGTCACATTGTACCCCTCGCCCAACCACTCCCCCGGACCTCCCATGTTTGTTTTTACATTAGGAGGTGTGGTTAGGGGCAGGTAGGGGCCGGGTAAGAGAGAAGGTGGAAGGATGGGGTGTCAATGCCATCACAAGACTCCACCACGGAACCCACTGGTCATGGCATAGACAGACAAACTTCGTTAATCGTTTCAGCTCCGATGCAGAAACATCGGAAAACGATGTTGCATTTCTCCACCTGTTCAGTCAATACCATCGGTACGGTTGGTAAAGTCTTAGAGGGTGTTTGCGGGAAAGAGCGCACGCTTAAAGAGTTAATGCAATCCGCCTTTTTGCTTTTAACTCAAAGTAGCGACAGAGTTACTTGTCAAAGTATGAGTTGCCGCCCTTTGAAGAAGGTGACTGCTAAAACGGCTGAGTGCTGGGTAATACTGAATGTGGCTGGGCAGAGGGTGGCGAAACTGTTAACACTGCTGTTAAGAAGAATACACTGTTAAGAAGAAGAAAAGAAGAAGGAGGAGGAAGTGGAGAAGAAGAAGAAGAAGAAGAAAAGCACACCAAAACTTCCATTCTTTTTTCATTTCAAAATAGCTCATGCTTCCAAAGAGGCAATGGCCGCATCGCCTTAGGCAAGAAAAGATAATCTCTTGACGGAAAGAAGCGCTAAGTGTGAAACAGGAGAAGACAATCAATCGACGGAAACGGACTACTGTCTGAATTATTCGTCGACCGCCTTTCCGTCAAAAGATTATCTTCTCTTACCTATGGTTATGCAACCGCTGCCTTCTGAAAAAAAATCAAAAGAAAAAAAAAATCAGCAATGCAAAGCAGTATCTCTTCTTTGACTGCCTCCGACGTTTGAACTGTGATAGTTTGCATTCTCTGTGTAATTCCGTATTAAAGCTCAGTATTTCGCCACTGAGCATACACAGAACTCAGCAGGTGGGTCAGCAGTGGAAATGTTTCGTTTTCTGTATTTCTTTTTAACCGAAAACTTCTTAATTCTGCTGTAAACACTCTTCCCTGATGTTAACTCCATCTTACAGTCTGCTGTAAACACTCGCCATGATGTCAACTCCATCTTACAGTCTGCTGTAAACACTCTCCCCCTGATGTCAGCTCCATCTTACAGTCTGCTGTAAACACTCTCCCCCTGATATCAACTCTATCTTACAGTCTGCTGTAAACACTCTCCCCCTGATGTGAATTCCATCACGCACACGCACATACGTAAGCACACAAACACACACACACACAACACACACACACACACACACACACACACACACACCACAACCACACACACACACACCACGCACGCACACACACACACCACGCACGCACGCACACACACACACACACACACACACACACACACACACACACACACACACACACACACACACACACACTGCCTTACTTCGTACCCTCCTCCCACCCACCAACCCACCTTCTCTCTTCTCTCTTCTTCTCTCTCTCTCTCTCTCTCTCTCTCTCTGTATGCGTGTGTGTGTGTGTGTGTGTGTGTGTGTGTGTGTGTGTGTGTGTGTGTGTGTGTGTGTGTGTGTGTTCAAACTGTCCTCACCTCCACACCCTCTTGTTTCATGCATTGTCATTCTCACGCGCACTGCAATCTAGGGAGTGTTGTTTCGGGCATTTTTTTTTTTAATGTGTCTCCCGAAACGTGGGAAGATTACATAATTGTCAAGAATTCGCTCGTCTTGTTTGTTGTCATGTATATATTAATATGCCTTACTCTGCAACCTTTTTTGTGTCTTTCTTTGCAATTGGCCTCTTATATCCTCAGAGAGACAGAAGTGTGCTTCCCCCCCCCCCCCCCCCCCCCCCCCCCCGAATATTTATTTATGCAGTTGAAGAATTCAAAATTAATCCGAGTGCTAAACGGTTATTCCCTGGCCCATGAATCTAACTCCTGAATCTGTTCGATGTGTGACGACTATGCTTTCTTGCTCTCGCTTTCGTAACAGTCACTGGGGTTTAAGTTTTTATTCATTCATTCATTCATTCATTCATTCATTCATTCATTCATTCATTCATATAGTTGGTTAGTTAGTTAAGTAACTGATTAGTTTGTTAATAAGTAAGTTAGTTAGTTAGTTAGTTAGTTAGTTAGGTAGGTAGGTAGGTAGGTAGGTAGGCAGGTAGTTAGTTAGGTAGTTAGTTAGGTAGGTAGGTAGTTAGTTAGCAAGTTAGTTGCTATATCTAAAGCGATGGCAAGCAATGTCTGGCACACAAATTCTGAATTTTGTCAGTGCACACTTAATGTGTGTGTGTGTGTGTGTGTGTGTGTGTGTGTGTGTGTGTGTGTGTGTGTGTGTGTGTGTGTTGTGTGTGTGTGTGTGTGTGTGTGTGTGTATGTGTGTGTGTGTGTGTGTGTGTGTGTGTGTGTGTGTGTGTGTGTGTGAGAGAGAGAGAGAGAGAGAGAGAGAGAGAGAGAGAGAGAGAGAGGCGCGCGCTCACGCGACTGTAACAACGGCGAAGATCATGTTCACTTAGCACTCAAGCACTGGCGATTATGCCGGAGGAGGGAGAGGAAGGGGGGGGGGGGGGAGGAAGGAAAGGGGAGGAGTGGAGGGGAGGGGGGAGGGACAGGAGGATATTACTATTCACTCCCTGGTCAGACGTCCACTAAGCTTCCTCAGTGAGCCGTTCTAGTCATACACACGCTATACTTAGCGGTAAACTTTGCGCATAATGGTCTCGGAGGGGGATTAAGATCTTGTGGATGCCTGCCTAAAGGGTCGAAACGCGTTGGGTCTGGTGTGTGTCTTTTGTTCGTTACATCGGTTTAGCGGTCTTGCCACTGCCTGAGTGTTTGTTTTCTTCTCTGGTGGTCGTCCCCTGTATGGAGGGTGTGCCAGGAATGACCCCCCCCCCCCTCCCCTTCTGAAAGGTCTGTGCGAGTAACCTCCTCTTTAATACTATACTCTTTGTATTATATATATATAGTTACAGGTTGATTCAGGTCTCCATGCAGTATATATATAACACGATACTTTCAGTCATGATTTTTAATCTTATACGTTCAGTACAACCAGGTCCTCATAGAGTCAAAAGCATTTTTGACTGTCACAACTCCACCTTAATCAATGCCATCAAAAATTCTCTCTTAGCAAACACACATGCCTCAGACCTCGTAGACCAAAACGCAGTTTTCTGTTCCTGGATTTTGGCCTCAACAAAGCCGCTAAACCTTCACAATCTCCGGGACCTCACGTTCATTTAAAAAAAAAAAAAAAAGGTAAATTGTGTCCGTGCCCCTTTCAGTATGATAATGATACAAATAAAAATAATAACAATAATGATAATAATGACGATGATGGTGATAATGATAACAACAACAAAAATAATAACAACAATAATAATAATGACAATAATAATAACAATGATAATAATAATGATGATGATAACGAACCGTGTGTCCTTAGTCTATCCGTGGAAGCAGTTCCTAAAAAAATACAACAAACACGAATCAATCATCTTGTTAAAATAAATTTTGAACACATCTTTATCTGTAGGAATAATAATCCCTGTTTTTCCTTTTTTTT
>CM065739.1:55442924-55445424 GCA_033310375.1 Conus canariensis
GAGAGAGAGAAGGGAGCATGGGGCAAGAGAGAGGGAGAGAGAGAGAGAGAGGAGGGAGTGAGAGGGGAGAGAGATATATATATGGGGGGCATGGGGGTGAGAGAGAAGGGAGAGAGAGGGGGAGAGAGAGAGGAGAGAGAGAGAGAAGGGAGCATGGGGCGAGAGAGAGGGGGAGAGAGAGAGAGAGAGAGAGAGAGAGAGGGAGAGAGAGAGAGAGAGAGAGAGAGAGGGAGGGAGTGAGAGGGGAGAGAGATATATATATGGGGGGCATGGGGGTGAGAGAGAAGGGGAGAGAGAGAGAGAGAGGAGAGAGAGAGAGAGAGAGAAGGGAGCATGGGGCGAGAGAGAGGGGGAGAGAGGGAGAGGGAGGGAGTGAGAGGGGAGAGAGAGAGAGAGAGAGAGAGAGAGAGAGATGGGGGGCATGGGGGTGAGAGAGAGAGGGTGAGAGAGAGGGAGAGAGAGAGAGAGAGAGAGAGAGAGAGAGAGAGAAGAGAAGAGAGCATGGGGCGAGAGAGAGGGGGAGAGAGAGAGAGAGAGGGAGGCAGTGAGAGGGGAGAGAGGGAGAGAGAAAGAGAGAGGGGGGGGAGAGGGACAGAGAGACAGAAAGAGACAGACAAACAGACAGACAGAGTGAGAGACAGACAGTCTGACAGACAGGGAGACGGAGAGACAGACAGAAATCAGAATAAACAAGAAACGGCCCACGCGCACAGCTACAGGATATTTCACGAACGAAAGACTTTTACCTGTATCCCCTCTCTTTCCTTCACCACTCTTCACCCTTGTCCCCACTCCCCCACTCTCTCCCTCCCCTTCCTGTCCCTCCTCCCCCCCCCCCCCCCCCCCAATCCCTGCGGTAAAAGAAGTTTAATGATTGTGAACGTGTGCGGACGACAAACGAAAGTGGGACAACACACACACACACACACACACACACACACACACACACACACACACAGAGGTATATATATATATATATATATATATATATATATATATATATATATCCTTCACGAACAGAGAGGGAGAGAATGGAGAAAGAGAAGTGGGGAAGGAGGGTGGGGGGAAGGAGGGGTAGAACAGGGAGGGGGTTGTAGAGAGAAACGCACAGCATTAAACGCAAGACTCCTCTCTCTCTCTCTCTCTCTCTCTCTCTCTCTCTCTCTCTCTCTCTCTCTCTCTCTCTCTCATTATCATCATCATCATCATCATCATCTCTTCTTTTATCATGCACGCGCGGCAACAACTTTGAGCCACAATCGACATTCCTTTCACAGCACCGAGATGGCCCCGAAAAGGTCATTATCATATCAATCAGGATTACATCCACTGTTAAATTAAGCATTAACCTGGGATGGTCAGAAAACACATGAAAAAGAAAAAAAAAAAGGAACGAAAGCTGGTGGGATACACATACTTCGATGATTAAGACCATGAACCATCAATATCCCCCCTCCCCCATCTTTTTTTTTTTTTTTTTTTTTTTTTTTTCTTTGAACACGAAAATTCTACCAATTCTTTACCCTACAGGTACGACAGAAGTTCGGTTTTTTTTCTGACAGCTTCAAAATGGTAAAGTCTGTACATTTACGATTAAACGCTTTGTGAATGACTCATTGCATTTCTTATACAAGAAAAAAAAAAAGAACCTGTTTCAGTTAAAAATCGCTTTAATGCATGCTTCTCATGAATCCTCTTCTCCTGATATTTCACTGCAAACTGTTCATGTCCAACTTGCACCATTGCATTCTTTTTATTCTTGCTGTGCGTATGAGTACTGAAGAATTCTCGTCTTCAGGGGTTTTTTTTATACAAAAGAGAGAGAGAGAGAGAGAGAAGGGAGAGAGAGAGGGGAGAGAGAGAGAGGGGGGGGGGGGGGGGGGGAGAACGAAAAAACGAAAAGGTTTAATCTAATCTGGCTAGGCTAGGAAGTATGGGAAGTTAGATCTAGTTGCAAAGCGAGAGGACTGCAGGCGGAAATCTAGACAAATCTTAAATAAATGTTAGCGAACCGCCCAGAGAACGTGGACAAATGAGTCACAAGACGAAACACAACGCGTTTCGACCTCTTAGGTCTTCATCAGGTGAGACATAAACGAATAAAACAACGAAAATTCACTTAGCTTTGATCGCTTCAGATCACTTCACAGGGTTCAGCGCAAGGATTCAACGCCTTCTTCCTTGCGCTGAACCCTGTGAAGTGATCTGAAGCGATCAAAGCTAAGTGAATTTTCGTTGTTTTATTCGTTTATGTCTCACCTGATGAAGACCTAAGAGGTCGAAACGCGTTGTGTTTCGTCTTGTGACTCGTTTGTCCACGTTCTCTGGGCGGTTCGCTAACATTTATTTAAGATTTGTTTTTATGGGAAGTTAGTTTATTCATTTCAAAACTAATTGACAGGGTAGCGTGAATATTTCAACAAAATTTGCGCCGCCAATTGGAAGAAAAGACAAAAAAAAAAAAACAAAAAACAAAAAAAAACGCTGGTTTCTTAAATGT
>CM065739.1:55450424-55457924 GCA_033310375.1 Conus canariensis
GAGAAAGTCGTTTATAGATGAAGAAGACATGATAGTTTTGAATGAGAAAAAAACACAAATAGCAGAAATTAGGAAAACAAAACTAGAAGGTATTATTTTAAGATCCAAAGCAAGATGGGCATCTCAAGGAGAGAAAATCAATAAATACTTCTGCTCTTTAGAAAAAAGGCATTTTGTAAGCAAACGAATGTTGAAATTGGTGACAGATGACGGTCGAACACTATTCGAAAGAGATGAGATGTTGCAGGAGACAAAATCCTTTTTTCAGAATTTATATGAACAAAAAGAATCCCGGGAAATAGACATTGATAATTATATACACAGCTTGCCAAAGTTATCTGAAACAGAATCTGAAAACCTGGAAGGCTTCATAACTAAAGAAGAAGCATCTGAAGCATTAAAAAGCATGCAAAATGATAAAAGCCCAGGCACAGATGGAATGACAGTGAATTTCTTTAAGTTTTTCTGGAGACAATTAGGTGACTTCGTGGTTCGGTCTTTAAACGAGGGATTTATTAAGGGTGAAATGTCAATAACTCAAAAGGAGGGAATAATAATTTGCATACCTAAAAATGAAAAAACCTAGGGAATATTTAAGAAATTGGAGACCAATCTCACTCCTGAACATTACATATAAAATTGGATCAACGTGTATAGCAAACAGGATGAAAACGGTTATATCTAAATTAATCCATGAAGATCAAACTGGATTTATATCAGGAAGATACATTGGAGATAACATTCGAATTTTGTATGACTTAATACATTATTTAGAAAATAAAAACGTGCCAGGTCTATTGATTTCTATTGATTTCGAAAAAGCTTTTGACTCAATTAACTGGAACTATATGGAAAAAGTTTTGAATGCATTTGGCTTTGGTAAAGATATAATTAAATGGATACATACTTTCTATACTAATATCAAGTCCTATGTGATCGTGAATGGAAAAATTTCAAAAGCTTTGCAGTAGCCAGAGGATGCCGGCAAGGAGACCCAATATCGCCATATGTGTTTGTTATGTGTGCTGAGATATTAGCATGCAAAATCCGTGAAGATAAAGAAATTAAAGGAATTCAGATATCAGATACAGAATTTAAGGTAAGCCAGTTTGCTGATGACACCTCATTTACGTTAGAGGGAGATCAAAAGTCATACGAAAGACTGTTCAATACTCTGGAGGAATTTGAAGAATTCTCAGGCCTAAAGTTGAATTTTGAAAAAACTATCAACGTATGGTTAGGTAAAAATAAGAAATCAGATATTAGATACTTAGCTGATAAGCGCATGATATGGAATCCCCCCAAATTTAAAATACTTGGGCTCTGGTTTACTACCGACCTATCGCATTTAACAGAAATCAATACAGCAAGCAAATTTGTCGAAGTACAAACCTTGTTTAAAATCTGGTCTAGAAGGAGCTGTACACCACTGGGAAGAGTAGCCATCTTAAAATCGCTTATATTATCAAAATTAGTATACTTATGGATATTATTGCCAAATCCACCAGATGATTATATTAAACAATTACAGAAAATGTGTTTTGATTTTGTGTGGGATAAAAAACCAGATAAAATAAAACGAATTTTATTCAGTTCATAATGTTCGAAAAATGGAGGCATTGGAATTCCAAATATACAAGCTTTTATTCAGGGTCTGAAATTGTCTTGGATAAGAAAACTGATTATAGGCAATTCAAAATGGAAGAAATTAATGAAAATCTCATATCCAGAAAGTGATCAGTTAAACTGCTATGGTTCTAGGAGATTTACAAATAATAAATATAATCAGTTTTGGAAAGACGTATTTAATGCTTATGATAAATTCAACACTCACGTTGAATTAGATAACAACAAAGAGATGACTGCTGAACCCATATTTTTCAACAACAAATTCAAAATAAATAACAGTCATTTCTTTTTTAAAACTTGGAACCTAAAAAATGTATACCTTGTGAAAGATGTTTTGAAAGAAAATGGAGAGTTTTTAAAACATGATGAATTTTCAGAAAAGTGGGGTCTAACAGTAAATTATCTTAACTACTTTGGTTGCATTCAAGCAATCAAAGAATATGCCAGAAAAAGAAATATAATCTTCGAAAATAACTGTAGTAACGAAAATAATAAATCAGTACAAATAATATCTGGAGTACATAAAGGAACAAAGATTTTTTACAATTTACTCTTAGAGGAACATGTAATATTCGACATAAAAGCCTTTATGAAGTGGGGAAACTCGATTAGCCATGTATATTGATTGGGAGACTGTTTTAAAAAAGATTAATAAAATAAAAGAAATAAAGCTTAAATGGTTTCAGCTGAAACTGCGTCATGGAATTTTAGTGTCAAATATCCTATTACAAAAAATGGGAGTAACTGATAATGATAAATGCAACTTTTGTTGCAATGAAAGAGATACTGTGCAACATTATTTATGGTACTGCCCATTCTCACAGATGTTTTGGAAAGATTTTGAAAAAAAAATAAGAGAGAAGTGCAGTAACTGTGAAAGATTATCATTTATTGTTGAATTAATTTTATTTGGCACAGACGATAAAACACTAACTGAAGATACTTTTGATCTAATTATTCTATGGGCAAAATTCTTTGTTTATAAGTGCAGGATAACTCGCATTAAACCAAACCTGGAAATATTTTTGACTGAGTTAAGCCGTAGGTATACGTTGGAAAAATATGTACATGTATTAAATATGTGTTACTATGATTTAAAAAAAAAGTGGCTACCATACTCAGGATTATTGTTGGAGGGATAGCAATCAATATGGATGATCCCTCAACACACTGTATAGATGCTGTGTTTAAAAAAAAAAAAAAAAGGGGGGGGGGGGGTTCCATACATATTGAATAGTACTGACATATGCTATGAACAAAGAATTCAAAACATAATTTTGTGTTGCTGTATGAGGACCTTGTAGAAAACACCCTTTGCATTAACATTATAATTTGTGTATTTGTACATATATGGTATTTATGAAAAAAGTACTCTTGCTGTTCTGTGGAACAGTGTAATGTTATTACTGAATATTTATTTTGGAAAGAAAACAACCTTCATTGCAAGGGGGAAAAAAAAAAAAAAAAAAAAAAAAAAAAAAAAGCAGCTGTGGTCTGTTTGGCTTTCTGTTCGCCCTGGTCAGTGAGCACGCAGCTGTTCAACTCTCAGGACAGATGCCGGCGATAAGCGCTGCAGGCCTTTCCTTGCTCTACTACACACAGCGGCAGCCGGACAGGCGACGGTCTCTATCAGTCTGGGGGGGGGGGGGGGGGGGGGGGGGGGAGGGGGGGGGGGGGGGGGGGGGGTACCAACTAGTACGACACGGTACCTTCATTGTCTTCACAGGACGCACGCACACGCTCGCACACACAGATGTCGACACAGGCAATGATATACGTGCGCGCGCGTGCACACACACACACACACACACACACACACACACACACACCACACACACAACACACACACACAAGCGCGCGTACACACGCACGCACACGCGCGCGCGCGCGCGCGCACACACACACACACACACACACACACACACACACACAGAAAGAGAGAGAGAGAGTCGAGGACGTTATACTAATGCATGCACGCACGCACGCGCATACCAGCTCAATGATGCACACGAACGCCAATACCACGCACCTATATTCATGTGCGCGTGCACACACACACACACACACACACACACACACACACACACACACACACACACACACACACACGCACGCACGCACGCACGCACACACACACACACACACACACACACACGCACACAGCACACAACAACACACACACACACAACACACCTGCGCAGTGAGAGAGAGAGAGAGGAGAGAGAGAGAGAGAGAGAGAGAGAGAGAGAGATGCAGACTGAGAAGAACAAGACAGGCACACAAGACATCAATCAATCGTTCTCGCTGGCTTCAAAACCACGCCAAGAATAAGGAGAGATGTACCTAGCCTGCATCCATCCCCTTTTAGGGGGCATAGAGGACTTCCAACTGAATGAACTACACAAAGAAAACCGCACAATACATCGCGACAGTTCCCCCCCCCCCCCTCCTCTCTCTCTCTCTCTTCTCTCTCTCTCTCTTCCTTCTCTTTCTCTTCTCTCTTCTCTCTTTTCTCTCTCTCTCTCTCTCTCTTTCACCATTCAAATGACAAATATGACGTAATTCAAACAGGTTCAAACGAATGTCGTCACATCTGCACATACGAAGCGTTCGTTCGCTCCTGTGTATGGTTCTATGCAGTAGAGAAAGCAACAAGGCTTGCAGCGGAAATCGTTTAGTAAGCAGTAGGAACTTCTTCTACTACTAGTGAGGCAACTTCGCCAGACTTGACGACCCTGACAATACTTGTGTTTAAGTTCCAGCACTGGTTCAATGCTTCTGTGATCTTCAATATGACGGTTTGTTGCTGAGGGAGTGAGAGATGGGTGGGAGTAGGGGGGTGGGGGTTGGGGGGGGGGAGGAGGGGCATGGATGACTTGACTGACGTACGTACGCTTGTCGTTCTGGTTTTTGACTGGTTTTCAGGAGGAAAGGATTTCGGCACTGTTCGGGTCTGAATTGTGCTGTCAGTTTTGTTGGTTGTTTGGGGGGGGGGGGGGGGGGGGGGGGGGTGGGGTTTTCCCTGTCTGTCTGTCTGTCTTTCCGTCTCACTGTCTGTCTGTCTCTCTTTCTCTTTCTCTCTCCCTCTCTCTCTCTCTCTCTCTCTCTCTCTCTCTTGCTTAGCATTGCCATATTATCATTTAGAGAACTTTAATACAAAGAAAAGAAAAGAAAACATTTGCGGTGTTTCCACTAGTGACTTCCCTTACAAAATAAAAGAGCATCCGACGGGATTGAATACATATAAAATGATACCGTTGCTCCAAAACCTTCTTGGTCCCCCCCCCCCCCCCCCCCCCCCCATATTCCAACCCCAACTCCACCCCTCCCCCCCCCCCCTTCCCCCTTGTTAATTGTCACCACGTGTGCAGGACAAGAGAAGTAATTTGAGATTTTTTTTTTTTTTTTTTTTACTTAAGGTCAATGAGGCTGAGTATAACGAAGGCGATGTTATCAATGATGATCCATACTGGTCTGAGACTGCATGACAGGGGCTGTGGCCAACGCTTCTTGGGTGTAGGATGCCCCGGAGTCCACCAGGCCCGAGAGATACAGACACCTGAAGCGTCGGTCAGAAAACTTGAGCCACGCTCTGAGAGAGGTGTCTCTAAAAAAAAAAAAAAAAAAAAATGGATGAAATTGGGCTCTGGCGTGTCGTCTCCTGACCATTCCATATGAAGTGCTCCCCCCCCCCCCCCTCTTGATGCTGACCGCTCCCTTTAAAATGCGGTGCTGGGGCTGCGGTTGAGGAAGCCTGGGTGTGGCTCTAAACGTGATGAGAGGGAGGATAGGTGGGGGTGGGAGGTGGATGAATGGGGCACAAAAAGAGAGACAGTCAGACAGACAGACTGACTGACTGACAGACAGACAGACGGGCGGACGGAGAGAGAGAGAGAGGAGAGAGAGAGAGAGAAGACAGACAGACAGACAGCAGACAGACAGACAGACAGACAGACAGGACAGACAGACAGATAGACAGACCGACCGACGGACGGACGGACAGAGAGAGAGAGACAGAGACAGGCAGACAGACGGACAGAGAGGCAGACAGACAGACAAACAAACACAGAGAGAGAGAGAAAGAGAGACAGAGACAGAAAAAAGAGACAGAGAGAGATCCAGAAACAACAAAGAAAACCTTTCCTAAAATCTCTCCAACTGAAAAAGGCAGAGAAGCCTCCATACAGCAGATCGGTCTGCGAAAAAAAAAAAAAAAAAAAAAAAAAAAAAAAACCCAGAGGGAGAAAGAAGGAGCGAGAGACAGGTAGACAGACAGACAGACAGACAGACAGACAAACAAACAGAGAGAGCCCGGGGGACTGACCGGCGCTGCCGCTATTGATGCCCCGCGTACTAACCGCTTGTGAAAGTAAGTGCGTTGTCAGGATCTCGCCGTAACTCAAAGTACAAAAAAAAAAACACTTAAAAATAAAACAGCAACAACAAAAAAACCGCCTACGTTGGCATAGCCATGGCAAAAGACCCCAAAGGACTCGCTGGAACAATCCTCCGGAAGCACCGTTAATGGAGGGAGACGCCCACAGGGCGAGAACAATTCGATCGACTGACAATGCAGCGAAATGCAACGGGAAACCATGGGAAGAGAGAGACCCAGACCTTTGGGCACGTGAGACCCAGACCTTTTGGCACGTGAGACCCAGACCTTTGGCACTTGAAACCTTTGGCACGTGAGACCTTTGGCACGTGAGACCCAGACCTTTGGCACGTGAGACCCAGACCTTTGGCACGTGAGACCTTTGGCACGTGAGACCCAGACCTTTGGCACGTGAGACCCAGACCTTTGGCACGTGAGAACTTTGGCACGTGAGACCTTTGGCACGTGAGACCCAGACCTTTGGCACGTGAGACCCAGTCCTTTTGGCACGTGAGACCCAGACCTTTGGCACGTGAGACCTTTGGCACGTGAGACCCAGACCTTTGGCACGTGAGACCCAGAATTTGGCACGTGAGACCTTCGGCACGTGACACCCAGACCTTTGGCACGTGAGACCAGTCCTTTTGGCACATGAGACCCAGACCTTTGGCACGTGAGACCCAGACCTTTGGCACGTGAGACCTTTAACACGTGAGACCCAGAACGTTTTGCACGTGAGACCCAGACCTTTGGCACGTGAGACCCAGACCTTTGGCACGTAAGGCCCAGACCTTTGGCTCGTAACTGGTGAATTATTCTTCAGTGTGGTGTCCCAGTGAGTCCCCACGGGGGAAGTGAACGTTTCAATAAACCTCTCAACAGATACTTTCCCGATCACGCCTTCGACTGATAGCAGAGACGTGTGCAGAATTTGGCCAATCATGAATCATGATATGATGCACACAGCTTTGTTTCTAAATGAAAGAGACACATACATATACATATATACTATATATGGATAGACAGATAGCTAGCTAGGTAGACATATAAATATATAAAGATAGACAGATAGAGAGATAGATAGAGAGATAGATCTTTGTTTACAAATGAGACAGTTTATTTTATAGATAGATAGGTAGGTAGATACATACATACATACATACATACATACATACATACATATACATACATACATACATACATACATACATATATACATAGACACAGACAGACAAACAGACGGACGGATGAACGGACTGGCGGGCGGGCGGACAGACAGACAGACAGATAGATAGATAGATAGATAGATAGACAGACAGACAGATAGACAGACAGACAGATAGACAGACAGATAGATAGTGTAATGTCCATTCGTTCTTTCACTTTCCAAGTGTGCGTAATAATGACTTTATTTCGTCATCATATCTTTGAGGTCACTTCCTGCCAGGCCCAACAGTCGTGAGTGCCAATAACCACTGGTCAACATCTCTGCTTCT
>CM065739.1:55462924-55465424 GCA_033310375.1 Conus canariensis
CAAGTTCAAGTCGAAAAAAATACCTTAAGCAAGGAAAGGTCCATGAGTGACACTTCTTGCAGGAAAGTTCACGTGGGAATGGTGCCTGTGGGAAAGTTCACGTGGGAATGGTGCCTGTGGGAAAGTTCACGTGGGAATGGTGCCTGTGGGAAAGTTCACGTGGGAATGGTGCCTGTGGGAAAGTTCACGTGGGAATGGTGCCTGTGGGAAAGTTCACGTGGGAATGGTGCCTGTGGGAAAGTTCACGTGGGAATGGTGCCTGTGGGAAAGTTCACGTGGGAATGGTGCCTGTGGGAAAGTTCACGTGGGAATGGTGCCTGTGGAAAGTTCACGTGGGAATGGTGCCTGTGGGAAAGTTCACGTGGGAATGGTACCTGTGGGAAAGTTCACGTGGGAATGGTGCCTGTGGGAAAGTTCACGTGGGAATGGTGCCTGTGGGAAAGTTCACGTGGGAATGGTACCTGTGGGAAAGTTCACGTGGGAATGGTGCCTGTGGGAAAGTTCACGTGGGAATGGTGCCTGTGGGAAAGTTCACGTGGGAATGGTGCCTGTGGGAAAGTTCACGTGGGAATGGTGCCTGTGGGAAAGTTCACGTGGAATGGTGCCTGTGGGAAAGTTCACGTGGGAATGGTGCCTGTGGGAAAGTTCACGTGGGAATGGTACCTGTGGGAAAGTTCACGTGGGAATGGTGCCTGTGGGAAAGTTCACGTGGGAATGGTGCCTGTGGGAAAGTTCACGTGGGAATGGTACCTGTGGGAAAGTTCATGTAGGAATGGTGCCTGTGGGAAAGTTCACGTGGGAATGGTGCCTGTGGGAAAGTTCACGTGGGAATGGTGCCTGTGGGAAAGTTCACGTGGGAATGGTGCCTGTGGGAAAGTTCACGTGGGAATGGTGCCTGTGGGAAAGTTCACGTGGGAATGGTGCCTGTGGGAAAGTTCACGTGGGAATGGTGCCTGTGGGAAAGTTCACGTGGGAATGGTGCCTGTGGGAAAGTTCACGTGGGAATGGTGCCTGTGGGAAAGTTCACGTGGGAATGGTACCTGTGGGAAAGTTCACGTGGGAATGGTGCCTGTGGGAAAGTTCACGTGGGAATGGTGCCTGTGGGAAAGTTCACGTGGGAATGGTGCCTGTGGGAAAGTTCACGTGGGAATGGTGCCTGTGGGAAAGTTCACGTGGGAATGGTGCCTGTGGGAAAGTTCACGTGGGAATGGTACCTGTGGGAAAGTTCACGTGGGAATGGTACCTGTGGGAAAGTTCATGTAGGAATGGTGCCTGTGGGAAAGTTCACGTGGGAATGGTACCTGTGGGAAAGTTCATGTAGGAATGGTGCGTGTGGGAAAGTTCATGTGGGAATGGTGCCTGTGGGAAAGTTCATGTAGGAATAGTGCCTGTGGGAAAGTTCATGTGGGAACAGCTCATTACAGAAACGTTCACCTGGTCGAAGGGGGGCGGGGGGGGGGGGGGGGGCGGATCATGTGGGATGAGTCACATGGGAAAATTTCTGCAGGAAATATTCAATGCCGTAAAGAAATATAGGAAAAGATCATGTCGGAAAGGTCATATTGGAAAAGGCAACACGGGAGCGTTCATGTACGAACAATTCGTGTGGGAAAGTTCGTAAAGACTACCTGTGTGAAAAGTTTACGTGGAAAAAGTTCGTAGGGGAAACTTCATGTGGGAAATATTCCTGAGGAAGAAGTTCACATCAGAAAAGTTTCTATCGGCAAAAAACATGTCGGAAAAGTTCTTTTGAAAAGGTTCATGTACGAGAATGTTCCTGTGACAAACGTTCCTAAGAAAATTAATGCGGGAAGTTAACGCGAAAAAGTTCATACGG
Organism: Conus canariensis; assembly: GCA_033310375.1. NCBI lineage: Eukaryota > Metazoa > Mollusca > Gastropoda > Neogastropoda > Conidae > Conus > Conus canariensis. The sequence goes on from CM065739.1 coordinate 55,464,762, forward strand.
CGTAAGTAAATGCAAAAACATTCATCTGGGAAATATTGCGAAAATGTTAATATGAAAAAAGTTCCTGTGAAAGTTACTGTCCATAACAACCACCACCACCCCACCCCCACTCCCATTCCCCCCCCCCCCCCCCACGTACCCCCCTACCCCCCACCCCCACCCTCGAAAAAAAAAAAAAGTTGGAAATGTTTGTGAAACTTCATGTGGGAAAAGTTCGCGCCGGAAAAAAAAAAGTGGGAAAAGTTTGTGTGAAATTTCATGCTAAAAAAAGGTCATAAGAGAGTTCACGTAGAAAAGTAGATATGCTAAAAGTTTCCGTGAAAGCACGTGCAGAAGAAATAGTTCGTTGGGATAAGCCAACTCTGTGTGCAAAACAAAAAATCAGGTTCAAATACTTCGTGTGGACAAAGATTGTGTAGACATAGTTCGTGTGGGCATAGTTCGTGTGGGCATAGTTCATGTGGACACAGTTCATGTGGGCATAGTTCGTGTGGACATAGCTCATGTGGGCATAGTTCATGTGGGCATAGTTCATGTGGGCATAGTTCGTGTGGACATAGTTCATGTGGACATAGTTCATGTGGGCGTAGTTCATGTGGGCATAGTTCATGTGGACATAGTTCATGTGGACATAGTTCATGTGGACAAAGATTGTGTGGACAA
>CM065739.1:55474601-55479601 GCA_033310375.1 Conus canariensis
ACTGAATTAACAAATCTAGGTCTTATTATTCTTTTTGGGGCAGGCAGATATATTTGCCAAATTGCCTGTTTTGAAAGCCAGCCTTTCGCATCTGATTCAGACACCCTAGCAGCTTTACTCAGTTTATCAATAGCGGCCTTTCCTTTCCAATACCCTCCAGGAGAATAATATATTTTGTACTTCGTATCGTCCATAAGAAGGGACTGTTTTTATTACATTTTTAACAATGTTTTTAGATTGAATATGCAAGAAGAAAGATTGCTCCCATAGCGCCTATAATAAAGCCTATTTCTACCATTTTCTGATCCTCAGATAGTTCATAAAAGTCGGACAGTTCTGGCGGCGGCGATGTTAGAAACTTCTTTCCTGTCACTAAGTAATACTCATTCATTGCGTCATCAACGTCTGTAAATGTGTGCTCTGCATGACCCTGTTCTCTTAACTTTTTATTAATAAAGTCTAAGTGAGCAATTCGTCTTTTCTCGTAAGCGTCTCTTGCCTTAGCCAGCTCTTCCATTGCCTTGTTATGGCGTTCTCTCTCTTCATCGGACCGCAATTTACTAAACATATAATTGCTGCCAGAGAAGGCCAAAGCATTAACAATAGCTCCTCCCACCATCAGAACCAATCCAGACATCTTTTTATAAATCAATATTTTCTAGATTAATCTGCCTATGCATTAATCTTTCTATGCATTAATCTGCCTATGCATTAATATTTTCTGGGATAATCCCCTGCGTAACAAGAAAGTCTTTTGAGGCAATCCCTGCAGTAATTACAACTATAACCTTAACAACATCCTCAATGTCTAACCTTCCTAGATCCGCCGGCTTCATTTTTAACATGTTTTTTGCTAACACGCTATAACCAATACTAAGGCCGCTAATTACAGCAGAATGGTAAATCGTATTGATAATCTTTTTTTCACTCATCTTTTTATTAACTAAAAAAATAATTAAAATAATCATAATACGAAAGACTGTCTATGTGCTTTTTAATCAAATAATCTTTTGTTGTTAAAGCTAAAAATAAGGCTGCAACTAGTCTTGGCGAATCTTCTATCTTTCCCATGTTGGGCGGTTTTATTCTTAGCAAACATTTTGCAATGGTTGAATAGACTATAACACCAACGATAGGCACTGCATAATTAACCAGCGTTAAACTCATGGTTTTAAAAGTATTATATTATTTTTTATTGCTTTTAAAAATGGATTGTGACGAACTATTAAAGTGTGAGGAGCAGGTAGGCTACTCAGCAGACCACTGCCATAAAGAAAGATTATACTCGCTGGCCGCATGTGGGAAAACCAGGCAGTATCTAGGCGTTGAACTAAGTATCGAACAGATTCAGCAATTGTCTACATCAGACGTTGAGAAGTATTACGCTAGGTACGAGGCACAGCTAGGATCAAAAATAGTTAGATCGGTGGGACAGACAATGATTAGTTTATATGCTAAGTTAGTAAGTAAGATGGCGCCGGTTGATTCAGAAGAAGATTTAAAATATGACTTATCACAAGATCCGGTTTTAACCAAGTCCCTAGAAACTCTTGCATGTGACATGTATTATAGATTTGGGACGATGTTATGTCCATTCATCATGGGATTAATTACTTTTAATCATATTAATTTTAATCATATTAATTTTAATCGCAATAAAAAAAATGAGCGATCAGGAGAAGAAGACTCCGCAGGAGCAGAATGTGCCGCAAGTGAGTGTCCCACAGGCGAGTGTCCCACAAGTGAGTAGTGTTACTAAGTCTAAAAGTCCTGGGCGTGTTGAGGCCGGTCATAAACTAGCTGAATGGAACAGACTGCAAAAAGCAAACCAAGCAGCAAAACAAAAATTATTAGATAGTAATACAACATCGCCACCAGCACCGCCACCGTTGCCAACAACAACAACACAATCAAACTATAAAATGTATTATTATGTACTGGGGGGTATTGTTGTTGGTGGGTTTTTTTTAGCATACAAATGTCTAACACCATACTTAGCAGCAAAGTCACAAACCCCCACAAAGTCAGTAAAAGAAGAAGAACCAACTTCTGTAAAAAAAGTACAACCTCCTGCTGTAGACCCATTTTCTATGGAATAGTTTTTTTTTAAAGAACTAGATAAGTACAAGTTAATTTACAATTATTTTTTTATTTATTTTAGATTTAAAAATGGCTGCCGAACTCAGTGAATCTGATTTAAAGAATTGTAATGAACTATTTGACGAAAAATGAAAGTGTTAAACATCGATTTTAGTGAATTTGGGTTTGAGAATGATGTAAACAATATAATAAAAGATCATAGTGAACTATTTGACAAAGCAGTTAAAGTGATGAACATTGACTGTAGTGATTCAGAAAAAGCTAAAATATTAGCAGGTGTTATTGTAAGGTTAACGTGTCTTGAAGTGTTGCAACGCTTGGGAGAAGAATAAAAAGCGAGGTTTACTTACTTTTATTTACATTTATTTTTTTTTTAATTTACGTAAATATTATGGCTTTAAAAATGGCGCCCAAAGGCGGAGAATTTAAGGACGAAAAACTATATACGTGGGAGGAAGTATTTGATAATGGCAAACAAGTAATCAATACGTTTAATGAAGTAGACATGGATATTATTAACCCCACAAACGTTCAAAAAAGCGTAACACATGCTGTTTCTAAAATCCCAGAGTCTCTTCAAATTAACCCGCCAGTAAAAGTGTTGTTGGCCATTCTGATTAAATATATAACCCCTGATGATAGTAGTATGCAAGTCTGGGTTTCAACTATACAGAGAGAAGTAGTCGGCTATTACGACTTTACACCTGACTGGGTCGATTACATGCTTACACAGTTTAACCATGCGATTGAAGAAGCGAAAATGCGCGGCTCCGGTTGGTCTAAAGGAACAGTCCTCGAAATCAAATTAAGACAAACAAAGTTCTATGATATAGTTGGCAATTCTTACATCCCTCTCCCGAGAGAGTTAGTTCTTAAACGAGCAGTATTAAACATACATAATTCAGACAACTTGTGTTTTATGTGGTGTATTTTGGCACACTTACATCCTGTTAAAAAGCACCCAGACAGAGTTTCTAATTATAGACGGTATAAAGATAGCCTGAACTTTGATAACATAACCTTTCCAGTGAGCATAGAAAGTATATCTCAGTTTGAAGAGCAAAACAAACCAATAACCGTGAGCGTATACACATGGTCTGTAGTAGACAATCTAGTCCCTCTAAGGGTCTCTCCCAATGCTCCCCCTTTAGGCGAATCACTTGAGAATCATGTCGACTTGATTCTGTTTACAGACGGTTCCAAGAGTCACTATGTATTAATTAGAGCAATGAGTAGACTTCTGGCTTATACTACAAACAATACAGCTAAACAAGAGCTTTGTAGAAGATGTTTGGTCAGAATTCCATCTATAGAGGCAGCTGACAAACATAAGAAACATTGTAAAAGTATGGTAGACTGTAAAACCGAACTTCTTGCGCCCCCACCAGGGTCTAAGGTTGGTTTTAAGAATGTACGAAAAATGCAAATGAGCCCATACGTAGTCTATGCTGACTTCGAAACGATCTTGCTACAGTACTATGGCCCTCAGCAAGAACAAAAAACAACCTTATTGTCCCGCCATCAGATCTGTTCTTATGCATTTGTTGCTGTTAGGTCAGATGGCGGACACACACAGCCGGAGATTTACAGAGGTCCCAACGCAGCTGGTCGATTTTTGGAGCAGATGAAACACCTTCGCAATCAATTCTCCAATCAGCTGAACCTTTCAGACATTAAGATGACTCCCGAAGATGAAGAACGTTATAAATCAGCTACCCACTGCTGGATATGCAACAGAGAATTATCAGGCAATGCTGTAAGGGACCATGATCACATTACTGGCAAATTCAGAGGGGCTGCGCATAATAGCTGTAATCTTCAACTTAAGGTTGATCCCAAGACATGGAAACTGCCAATCTTCTTTCATAACTTGCGGGGCTACGATTCTCACTTTATCATGCAAGCAGTGACTTCTAAATATAAGAGGGTTAGCTGTATTGCACAATCATCAGAAAAGTACATGACTTTTACTCTTGACTGTTTATCCTTTTATGACTCTGCCCAACATCTGATGGGGAGTTTAGATAAATTGGCAGGATCTCTGCAAGACTATCCAATCACTAAAAAATATTTCGACCCATCTTTAGTCCGTAAAGGCGTCTATCCTTATGAATACATGGACTCGTGGGATAGGTTTGACGAGCCGGCGCTGCCACATAAAGACGACTTTTACAGCCGTCTTAGAGGAAAGGACATATCTGACGCCGACTATGAATACGCCCAGAAAGCCTGGACAGAATTACACTGCCAAACGATGGGCGATTATCACGACCAATATTTATTGGCTGACGTGTGTTTATTGGCAGACGTCTTTCAGAATTACAGAGCTACTTGCATGAAACATTACGGCCTAGATTCGTCACAGTACATCTCTTCCCCGGGGTTGTCTTGGGATGCATTCTTAAAGTCTACAAACGCCAAGATTGACTTAATTTCTGATCTAGATACACTTCAGATGATTGAAGGCGGTCTAAGGGGAGGCATTAGCATGGCCTGTCATCCTTACCGCAGAGCCAACAACAAGTATTTAGACGATTATGATCCAACTAAACCATCCAACTATCTAATGTACTTAGACGCCAACAATCTGTATGGGTGGGCCATGAGCCAGGCACTGCCATTAAGAAACTTTGAAATGATAAACGGGCCTCATGATGTTACTGCCGTGTTGAGTATACTATCACAGCTTACACCTGATAATCCAATAGGGCTAATCTTAGAGGTAGACTTAGATTATCCTAAAGAATTGCACGATCTTCATAACGATTTCCCCCTAGCCGCAGAAAGATTAAAGATGAATCCCACAGAGCCGCCTAAACTCGTGCCTAACCTCTTTAACAAAACTAAATATGTCTGTCATTACCGGCTGTTACAATTTTACTTAAGACATGGGTTAAAGC
>CM065739.1:55484601-55489601 GCA_033310375.1 Conus canariensis
CACACACACACACACACACACACACACACACACCCCCGAGGATTTCATGAACAGGTTGTAATCTGTCTCTTCTAGCTTATCCCTTCTAAAGCCACTTTTCTCGATATTTGCAAGTAAAGTCAGCCCTGTTAAAGGTTGTAGTTTGAAGTGATGTTGCCACGGCGGTATACAGGAAAAGGGGCAGGGAGCTTGGGTTCTTTAACGTGCTGTCGCACACACGAGCTGGCATTATCTTCACAGCGCAAGACCCAGCACTCCCACCGCCACTTCCGATCTTGTGGAGAAGGGAAAGGGGGACAACCCAGACTATAGGAAAGGGGGCAATCCAGACTAGAGAGAAAAGGGGAACAATCCAGACTAGAGAGAAAAGGGGGACAACCCAGACTATAGAGAAAAGGGGGTCAATCCAGACTATAGGGATAAGGTGGACAACCTAGACTATAGGGAAAGGGGGACAACCCAGACTATAGGGAAAGGGAGACAACCCAGACTATAGGAAAGGGGGACAACTCAGACTATAGGGAAAGGGTGACAACCCAGACTATAGGGAAAGGGAGACAACTCAGACTATAGGGAAAGGGTGACAACCCAGACTATAGGGAAAGGGGGACAACCCAGACTATAGGGAAAGGGGGACAACCCAGACTACAGGGAAAGGGAGACAATTCAGACTATAGGGAAAGGGTGACAACCCAGACTATAGGAAAGGGGGACAATCCAGACTGTAGAAAAGGGGGACAACCCAGACTATAGGGAAAGGGGGACAACCCAGACTATAGGGAAAGGGGGACAACCCAGACGACAGAGAAAGGAAGACACCTCAGACTATAGGGAAAGTGAGACAACCCAGACTACAGGGAAATGGGGACAACCCAGACTGAGTAGGATTCGACCCGGAGACCTGGAATAATCTTCCGTGTCCCATGGAGAACGTCTTGTTCGCCTGGACCACCAGTCCCTCGGACAACCTTGTGAAGGACTGCGTTCGAGCTCATCAGCACCACACGCATACGCATCATCAGAACTCGGACATTGGGTTCTGGAGTCCGCCCTCCGACCAGACGTTTGTACAGAGGTCGGAGAAGACGACTTTGCAGGAGGTGAAGAACAAGACATTCTGTTCACAGTCCAGGGGACACTAAATCCCCCAACAGGGACTGAGAAACCTCCAACTAATATGAATCAGTTGTGTGTGTGTGTGTGTGTGTGTGTGTTGTGTGTGACTATATATGTGCATGTATGTACGTGTCAGCGTGAGGGTGTGTGTGGTGTGTGTGTGTGTGTGTGTGTGACTATATATGTGCATGTATGTACGTGTCAGCGTGAGGGTGTGTGTGTGTGTGTGTGTGTGTGTGTGACTATATATGTGCGTGTATGTACGTGTCAGCGTGAGGTGTGTGTGTATGTGTGTTCGCACGTGTGTGTGTGTGTGTGTGTGTGTGTGTGTGTGTGTGTGTTTACTACATTCCTTCGAGGAAGGGTGAACGTGGAGAAAAGTATCCAGGCAGCATCCATGCAGCACGTGCAACACGCCCTTTGACTGTGAGCTGTGTGCTCAGCGCTGCCCATTCCACGTGGACTTTGAACCCCCCCTACCGGCCTGACTCCCCCCCCCCTCCCCTCTACCCAATCGATCAACCGCAATCCATTCCTCCCTTGAGACGCATTCGTACAACGGTTCGGATTAGTCTATTTTGAAGGGGTGAGGAGGTGGGCGACAAGAACAAACTGATACGATAAGATAATAACGAGCTCAGCAGTACACTCACAGGCAAAAACAAAGTCCTGAGAGTTCGCTAATCTCTGGTTTCATCCCTTTTGAACCTTTGTTGATTGTTTTTTTGTTTTTTTTGTTTGTTTGTGTGTGTGTGTGTGTTTTTTTTTTTTTTTTTTTTTTTTTTGGGGGGGGGGGCTTCGCTGGCTCAAAACACGTTACAGTTCTTTGCTGACGTTGTGGGGGAGGGGGGTGTCTAAGAGTGACCCGTTTCATTATTTTTACCTCTTCGTTGAAGGGGAAAATGCCAAGGACAAGCATTTTCACAGAGAATGGCAGATTCCACCAACGAGATGGTGACCAGGACACAAGAGCCCAACAAGGTCAGCTTCCATTTCGCCCCCCCCCCCTTCTCCCCCCCCCCCCCCCCAATCCTCGCCCCTTTTTTGCACTGGATCTCAAGACCCCAGAACACATCCTCCAACACTGTCCAGCCCATGAATGTTCTACGGCGTCAAACCTGGCCAGAGGGTGGCAGAGATAGCAGATGCAGCTTTGGAGCAGCCGTCAAGACCTCGAGAAGACTGTGGGGCCGGGTTCATCTTGGCAACAGGGTTGAAGATGTGACCGCAACCAACAAAATCGACCTGCAGGAGGAGGAGGAGAAGAAGAAGAAGGAGAAGAAGAAGAAGATGAAGACGAAGAAGAAGAAGAAGAAGGAGAAGAAGAAGAAGAAGACGAAGACGAAGACGAAGAAGAAGAAGAAGAAGAAGAAGAAGAAGAAGAAGAAGAAGAAGAAGATGAAGACGAAGACGAAGAAGTAGAAGACGAAGAAGAAGAAGAAGAAGAAGAAGAAGAAGATGAAGACGAAGACGAAGAAGAAGAAGAAGAAGAAGAAGAAAAGACATCCCACATCTTCATGCAGACCAACATTTTTTTTTTAAATTTTTGGTCAACGCTGACGTAACAGTGCCAAACATGGACACTAACAAAACCCCCAGAGGGGAAAAAAAAAAAAAATAACCACCACCCGTGAGGTGTCCACCGCAAGAACAGCCAACATAACGCGAAGAGACGTGACAAGAACTGAAATCATCCAGGAAATGGTAAGGAGGAGAGCAACACACCAGCCCATCAACACATCCAGCAGCAGCAGGAGAAGCGGAGAAGGTGAAACGGTTTGCCCCAACCTGATCAGACTGCCCGTGGACCAGCCAACCCTTCAGAACAGCCTCACGATCAGAGGTTCTCCTGGGAGACCCAGCAAAGACAGAGGACGACCTTGCCGATGCTGAAGGGAAGGCGTTGTCATCTTCAACGTCTCTTCGTCACAGAGACACTCAGTCCACCTCGCACGTGATCATCATCGACTCCACCTCCCCAAGAACCCTCGTCTGTAGAAACGGCAGATCAAGGAGAAGACGCCCAACACACACACACAAGTTTCTAGGCCAGTTCCCACTCCACTGGCTGTTGAGGTGAGCGTGAAACGTTGGGGTCAGGGCAGTGAGTGTTGGATGGCGTCACGTCAGAGTTCAGTTTGGTTGCGAGACTTGTTTCCGTGTTTCTGTTCGTCGTTGCAGGGCTGCCCAGGGGGATGTGGTTTGTGAATCTCCGTCTCTCGTCTCTGTCTGAGTTTCCCTCTGTCTGTCTGTCTGTCTGCCCAGGGGGATGTGGTTTGTGAATCTCCGTCTCTCGTCTCTGTCTGAGTTTCCCTCTGTCTGTCAGTCTGTCTGCCAGGGGGATGTGGTTTGTGAATCTCCGTCTCTCGTCTCTGTCTGAGTTTCCCTCTGTCTGTCTGTCTGTCTGCCCAGGGGGATGTGGTTTGTGAATCTCCGTCTCTCGTCTCTGTCTGAGTTTCCCTCTGTCTGTCTGTCTGTCTGCCCAGGGGGATGTGGTTTGTGAATCTCCGTCTCTCGTCTCTGTCTGAGTTTCCCTCTGTCTGTCTGTCTGTCTGTCTGCCCAGGGGGATGTGGTTTGTGAATCTCCGTCTCTCGTCTCTGTCTGAGTTTCCCTCTGTCTGTCTGTCTGTCTGCCCAGGGGGATGTGGTTTGTGAATCTCCGTCTCTCGTCTCTGTCTGAGTTTCCCTCTGTCTGTCAGTCTGTCTGCCCAGGGGGATGTGGTTTGTGATCCTCCGTCTCTCGTCTCTGTCTGAGTTTCCCTCTGTCTGTCTGTCTGTCTGCCCAGGGGGATGTGGTTTGTGATCCTCCGTCTCTCGTCTCTGTCTGAGTTTCTCTCTGTCTGTCTGTCTGTCTGCCCAGGGGGATGTGTTTTGTGAATCTCCATCTCTCGTCTCTGTCTGAGTTTCCCTCTGTCTGTCTGCCCAGGGGGATGTGGTTTGTGAATCTCCGTCTCTCGTCTCTGTCTGAGTTTCCCTCTGTCTGTCAGTCTGTCTGCCCAGGGGGATGTGGTTTGTGAAACTCCATCTCTCGTCTCTGTCTGAGTTTCCCTCTGTCTGTCAGTCTGTCTGCCCAGGGGGATGTGGTTTGTGAATCTCCGTCTCTCGTCTCTGTCTTGAGTTTTCCTCTGTCTGTCAGTCTGTCTGCCCAGGGGGATGTGGTTTGTGAATCTCCGTCTCTCGTCTCTGTCTTGAGTTTTCCTCTGTCTGTCAGTCTGTCTGCCCAGGGGATGTGGTTTGTGAATCTCCGTCTCTCGTCTCTGTCTGAGTTTCCTTCTGTCTGTCAGTCTGTCTGCCCAGGGGATGTGGTTTGTGAATCTCCGTCTCTCGTCTCTGTCTGAGTTTCCCTCTGTCTGTCTGTCTGTCTGCCCAGGGGGATGTGGTTTGTGAATCTCCGTCTCTCGTCTCTGTCTTGAGTTTCCCTCTGTCTGTCTGTCTGTCTGCCCAGGGGGATGTGGTTTGTGAATCTCCGTCTCTCGTCTCTGTCTGAGTTTCCCTCTGTCTGTCAGTCTGTCTGCCCAGGGGATGTGGTTTGTGAATCTCCGTCTTCTCGTCTCTGTCTGAGTTTCCCTCTGTCTGTCTCGTCTGTCTGCCCAGGGGGATGTGGTTTGTGAATCTCCGTCTCTCGTCTCTGTCTGAGTTTCCCTCTGTCTGTCTGTCTGTCTGCCCAGGGGGATGTGGTTTGTGAATCTCCGTCTCTCGTCTCTGTCTGAGTTTCCCTCTGTCTGTCTGTCTGTCTGCCCAGGGGGATGTGGTTTGTGAATCTCCGTCTCTCGTCTCTGTCTGAGTTTCCCTCTGTCTGTCGTCTGTCTGCCCAGGGGGATGTGGTTTGTGAATCTCCGTCTCTCGTCTCTGTCTGAGTTTCCCTCTGTCTGTCGTCTGTCTGC
>CM065739.1:55506345-55511345 GCA_033310375.1 Conus canariensis
GGGGGGGGGGTGGGGGGGGGGGGTGGGGGTTGGGTGTTTTGTTGGGGGGGGGTTTTGGGGGGGGGGGGGTGGGGGGGTGGGGGGTGGGGGGGGGGGGTTTTTTGGGATTATTTTTGGGGGGGAAGGGGGAAAAGGGGGTTAAAATTGGGAAAAAAAATTTGTTTTTGTTTAAATAATAAAAAAAGGGAAAAGGTTTAGAAAAAAGTAAAATTTTTTTAAAAAAAGGGAAAAAGGTTTTTAATGGTTTTAAATTTTTTTTAAGTGGGGGTTTTAAAAAAGAAAAACACGGAAAAAAAAAAAAAAAGTTTTAATTAAAAGTATTAATAAAAAGAGAAAAGAAGAATAAAAGGTTTTGGGGTTTAAATTTAAAAATTTAAAAAAATTCCCCCCCCCAAAAAATAATTTAAAAAAAAAAAGTTTTTTGAAAATTTTAAAGTGAATAAAAAAAAATTTTTTAAAACAAAAAATTTTACAAAAAAAATTGAAAAAAAGAAAGAAAGAAAAAAAAAAGAAATAACCTAGTCTTTTTTTAAAAATAATTACAATTTTTTCTCCCAAAACCCGGGCTATTCGAAAAAGGGCGCTTTTTTTTCCCCCAAATTTTAATCGGTGGGGGGGTTTTTTTTTTTTTTTTTCTTTTTTTTTTTTTTTTTCCGGGGAATTCGGGGGGTCCGTGAAAAAAAATGGGGGAAAGGGGGGCACATGGGGGCCCAAGGGGGAAGGGGGGGTTGGGGGGGGGGGGGAAAGGGGAAAAAGGAAGTAAAAAAGGGGGAAAGGGGGGGGGGGGGGGGGGGGGGGGGGGGGAAAAACGGGAAAGGGGGAAGGGGGGGGGCCCCCCGGGGAAAAAGGGGGGAAGGGAAGTGGAAAAAGAGGAGAGAGAGAGAGAAGAGAGGAGATAGAACAACAGACAAAACAAACAGACAAAAAAAGGACAACCCCCCGACAGAGAGTTTTTCCCCTTTTCTTTTTTTGGGGCCCCTTTTTTTTAAAAAAAAATTTAAAATTAAAAATTCCCCTTTGACATACTTTTTTTTTTTTAAAATTTTAACCCAAAATTTTGGGGGTTTCAGTTTGTTTTTTCCTTTGTGTTTCAATTAAATCCCTTTTTGAAAACATAATTTTTAATTTTCATAAAAAAAAAAGCATAGGTAATGGAAAATTTAAAAATTAGGCAGAAATCCCCGGGGGACCAAAAAAAGGAACCCCGACCCCCCGGCCAAAAAAAAAAGGGGGAACATATAAGGGGGGTTTTTTTTCCCCCTTTTTTTTTTTGGGGGAAAAGGGGAAATGTTTCTCTCTCCCTCTCCCTTTTCTCTCTTTTTTCCTCTCTCTCTCTCTCTCTCCCCCCAAAACCCCCCTTTCTCTCCCTCTCCTTCTCTCTCTCCCTCTCTCCCCTCCCCCCCCCCTTCCCCCCTCTCTCTCTCCCCCCCCCTTCTCTCTCTCTCTCTCTCTTTTCCCTTTTTTTTCCCCTCTCTCCTCTCCCCCCCCTCTCCCCCTCTGGCCCTTTGGGGTGTTTCGTGCGTACGAAAAAAGTGTGTTGGTGTGTGTTTTTTTTGGTGTGGGGGGTTTTGGGGTGTGGGTGGGGGGGTGTGTGTGTGTGTGTGTGTGTGTGTGTGTGTGTGTTCATACTTTACTTATTGATATCATGAAAAACCTTTTTTCCATGATTTTAGACCCAAAAATAAATTTTCAGTTATAATTGGGAGGTTTTTAGATCAATAGCTATCAATACCATGGTCACGGGGCCCCCCACACACACACCAACACACCCACAAAAAACACACCCCCCACACACCCCCCACAGCGCGCGCGCGGAAAACCCCAAACCCAACACCACACCACACCACGCATACCAAAACCACCCAAAACAACAACACACACACAACACACAAAAAACCAACACACACACCAACACACACACACACCACGCACACACACCCCCCAAAAAAACACCACACACACACAAAAAACATACTCTCTCTCTCTCCCCCCTTTTCTCTCTCTCTCTCTTACCCTTTTCCTCCCCCCTCCTTTTTCCTTCTTCTTCTTTTTCCCCCCTTTTTCTCCTTCTTCTTCTTTTTTTTTCTTCTTGGTTAGCAGATTGAAGCTCCGAATATGGTTTTTTTAAAACCCGCGCAAATTTTAAACCCCCCCTTACCCCGTACAAAAATTAAAAACTAAATAAATTAAATCACACACACACAAACACACACAAAACAACACAACACCCCAAAACACCCCCAACCCCACAGGAAAAAAAACACCCTCAACCGGACACCCCAAAACCCCAAAAACACCACACACAACACACACAACACCCCCCACAACACAAAACACACACGCCCCCCACACTTGGGGTTTTGACACACTTTTTCCACGCCAAAACCACCCCCCCCCCTTCCCCCCCCCCCCCCCCCCCCCCTCTCCCCCCTCTCTCTCCTCTCTCTCTCTCTTCTCTCTTTTTTTGGTTTTTTCTAATGTCATTGAAATAGTCGGTTTTTGGAAAATTTCCCTTTTGGGGCCCTGTTCCCTCTGATGGCGGGTTTTGGGGCGTAGGTGGGGGGGGGGGTGGGGGGGGGTTTTTGGGGGGGGGGGTTAAAAGGGAAGGGAAATTTTTTCTTTTCATGTAATGCGGCAGCTGGGGTGTGTGTGTGTGTGTGTGTGGTGTGTGTGTGTGTGTTTTGGTGGTGGGTGTGTTGGTGCGTGCGTTTTGCGTGTGTGTGGTGTGGGTGCCTGCGTGTGGTGGTGTATGGGGTGTTTTGGTTTTGTGCGCGCGCCCCTTGTGTGTTTGTGTGTGTGTGGGGTTTGTGTGTGTGTTGTTTTGAGCCCCGGCTGGGCATGCTTTTGCGTGCGTTGCGTGCCAGTTAATGTTTGTGTGTGCACATGTTAATGTGTGTGGAGGTGTGCGTGGGGTAAGTGCATGCATGTGTGTGTGTGTGTGTGTGTGTGTGTGTGTGGGGTTGTGCGCGCCAAAACAAAACACACACACACCCCCCCGCACCCCGCCCCGCACGTGGCTTCAGAAACAAGGGGTAGGGGCCCATAGGCCACACTCCCCATCCTTGCAGCAGCTGTTTCCCAGGTTCCCCCACAGTTCGGTCCGCCCCAAGCTTCCAACACCCCCTTTCCACAAAGTGCTGAGGTTCACACAATCATGTCGCCCAATTTCCAACACCGCTTGCCACAAAGTTTAAGGTCAACAGTTCTTTGTCCCCCCCAATTCCAACACCTTTTGCCAAAGGTTTGCTGAGGTTCACCCCGTTCAGTCGCCCCCAAGTTTTTCCCAACACCCCCCTTTGCACAAAAGGTGCTGGGGGTTCACACAGTTCATGTCCCCCCCCCAAGCTTCCAACACCGCTTGCCCCCAAAAGTGTGGGTTCCCCACAGTTACAGGGTCGCCCCAAGCTTCCAACAACCCCCTTGCCACAAAGTGCTGGGGTTCACACATTCATGTCGCCCCAAGCCCAACACCCCCCTTTTCCCCAAAAAAAGTGCGAGGTTCCACACATTTTTAATTGTGCCCCAAGCTTCCAACACCGTTTTGCCACAAGTGTTGAGTTCACACAGTTCATGTTCCCCAAGTTTCCAACAGGGCTTCCCACAAAGTGCTGAGGTTTCCCCCAAGTTCATTTTGGGCCCCAAGCTTCCCAACCGCTTGCCCCAAAGTGCCGAGTTCCAACAGTTCTTGTCCCCCAAGCTTCCAACACCGTTGCCCAAAGTCTGAGGGTCACACAGTTAAGTCCCCCAACCTTCCAACACCGTTTCACAAAGGTGAGGTTCACATTCATGCGCCCCAATTTTTCCAACCCCCGCTTGCCAAAAAAAGTGTTGGGGTTTTCACACAGTTCATTTTCCGCCCCAAGTTTCCAACACCCCCTTTGCCACAAAGTGTTAAAGGTTCACAAAGTTAAATTTTTCGCCCCAATTTTTCCCCAACCCGCTTGCCCCCCAAAGTTGCTGAGGTTCACCACAGTTAAATTTTCGCCCCAAAGTTCCAACACCCTTGCCAACAAAGTGCTGATGTTCCCCGGGGGTTTCATGTCGCCCCCCCAAGCTTCCAACACCGCTTGCCACAAATTTGTTGGGGGTTCACAACAGTTCATGGGGCCCCAAGCTTTCCCAACACCGCTTGCCACAATGTGTTGGGTTACAATTTAAAATGTCGCCCCAAAGCTTCCAACACCGCTTGCCACAAAGTGCTGAGGTTCACAAAAGTTCATGTCCCCCCAAAATTTCCAAACCACCTTGCCAAAAAAGTGCAGAGGTTCACACATTTTCCAGTCGCCCCAACGCTTCCAACACCGTTTGGCCCCAAAGTGCTGAGGTTCACACAGTTCATTCGCCCCCAACTTTCCCAACACCGTTTTGGCCACAAAGTGCTGAGGTTCACACAGTTCATGTCGCCCCAAGCTTCCAACACCGCTTGCCACAAAGTGCTGAGGTTCACACAGTTCATGTCGCCCCAAGCTTCCAACACCGCTTGCCACAAAGTGCTGAGGTTCACACAGTTCATGTCGCCCCAAGCTTCCAACACCGCTTGCCACAAAGTGTTGAGGTTCACACAGTTCATGTCGCCCCAAGCTTCCAACACCGCTTGCCACAAAGTGTTGAGGTTCACACAGTTCATGTCGCCCCAAGCTTCCAACACCGCATTGCCACAAAGTGCTGAGGTTCACACAGTTCATGTCGCCCCAAGCTTCCAACACCGCTTGCCACAAAGTGCTGAGGTTCACACAGTTCATGTCGCCCCAAGCTTCCAACACCGCTTGCCACAAAGTGCTGAGGTTCACACAGTTCATGTCGCCCCAAGCTTCCAACACCGCTTGCCACAAAGTGCTGAGGTTCACACAGTTCATGTCGCCCCAAGCTTCCAACACCGCTTGCCACAAAGTGCTGAGGTTCACACAGTTCATGTCGCCCCAAGCTTCCAACACCGCTTGCCACAAAGTGCTGAGGTTCACACAGTTCATGTCGCCCCAAGCTTCCAACACCGCTTGCCA
>CM065739.1:55521345-55546345 GCA_033310375.1 Conus canariensis
AGGTTCTTTCTTAAACTTTGGCCAGTCTTGTAAGACCGTGATCGAGTAAACTACACTTGCTTTCCTTTGCTACTCAGTTGTTGTGTCAAACTGAATTGATCAGCAGTAGTGGAGCTTTTGCCGTCTCCTTTGGGTAAATCCAAGCGCAGCATTGAAAAACCAACTCTCTTCCTAACTCTCCTGTTTTGGAGTCTCGAGAGTCAATCTCACCAAATTTAGCGAGGTAGTTTAAAAAGATTTGCCTCCCTTCTTTAAAAAAAAAAAAAAAAAATCTGATGCTTCTTGTCAATACGCTGTTAGTCACTGTTTATGGAAGACGGGTCTTACTGGGACGTCAACAACTTTGAAAAGGACCATCCCCAGCCTCCTGTTTCTGGGTGTCTACATGTGGTAGATCTCGGTGGTCCAGTTCTGGTCGTTAGCTGCGACTCTGGCAGAGCGGTAGTCCTCCTGTCTCTCACAGGCTGTGTCGTTGTTGCTGGTGCAGTTTGCTGGTGGTGGTGATGTGTTTGTCCCCCTTGTTCTCCCACGGCCTGTGGTGATGTGCTTGTTCCCCTTGTTCTCCCACGGCCTGTGATGGTGTGTTTGTCCCCCTTGTTCTCCCACGGCCTGTGGTGATGGTGGTGGTGATGTGTTTGTCCCCCTTGTTCTCCCACGGCCTGTGGTGATGGTGGTGGTGATGTGTTTGTCCCCCTTGTTCTCCCACGGCCTGTGGTGATGGTGGTGGTGATGTGTTTGTCCCCCTTGTTCTCCCATGCCCTATGTTGGTGGTGATGGTGATGTTTTCGTCCCCCTCTTTGTCTCACTGCCTGTGTTAGTGGGTGGTGTATTTATCCCCCTGTTCTCTCACGGCCTGTGTCGTTGGTAGTGGGTGGTGTATTTATCCCCCTGTTCTCTCACGGCCTGTGTCGTTGGTAGTGGGTGGTGTATTTATCCCCCTGTTTTCTCACGGCCTGTGTCCTTGGTGGTGTGTGGTGTATTTATCCCCCTATTTTCTCACTGTCTGTGTTGTTGGTAGTGGGTGGTGTATTTATCCCCCTGTTTTCTCACGGCCTGTGTCGTTGGTAGTGGGTGGTGTATTTATCCCCCTGCTTTCTCACGGCCTGTGTCGTTGGTAGTGGGTGGTGTATTTATCCTCCTGTTTTCTCACGGCCTGTGTCGTTGGTAGTGTATTTATCCTCCTGTTTTCTCACGGCCTGTGTCGTTGGTAGTGGGTGGTGTATTTATCCTCCTGTTTTCTCACGGCCTGTGTCGTTGGTAGTGGGTGGTGTATTTATCCCCCTGTTTTCTCACGGCCTGTGTCGTTGGTAGTGGGTGGTGTATTTATCCCCCTGTTCTTTCACGGCCTGTGTCGTTGGTAGTGGGTGGTGTATTCATCCTCCTGTTTTCTCACGGCCTGTGTCGTTGGTAGTGGGTGGTGTATTTATCCTCCTGTTTTCTCACGGCCTGTGTCGTTGGTAGTGTATTTATCCTCCTGTTTTCTCACGGCCTGTGTCGTTGGTAGTGGGTGGTGTATTTATCCTCCTGTTTTCTCACGGCCTGTGTCGTTGGTAGTGGGTGGTGTATTTATCCTCCTGTTTTCTCACGGCCTGTGTCGTTGGTAGTGGGTGGTGTATTTATCCTCCTGTTTTCTCACGGCCTGTGTCGTTGGTAGTGGGTGGTGTATTTATCCTCCTGTTTTCTCACGGCCTGTGTCGTTGGTAGTGGGTGGTGTATTTATCCTCCTGTTCTTTCACGGCCTGTGTCGTTGGTAGTGGGTGGTGTATTTATCCCCTGTTTTCTCACGGCCTGTGTCGTTGGTAGTGGGTGGTGTATTTATCCCCCTGTTTTCTCACGGCCTGTGTCGTTGGTAGTGGGTGGTGTATTTATCCCCCTGCTTTCTCACGGCCTGTGTCGTTGGTAGTGGGTGGTGTATTTATCCCCCTGTTTCTCACGGCCTGTGTCGGTTGGTGTGGTGTGTTCCCCCTGTTTTCTCAGGGCCTGTGTCGGTGGTGTGGTGGTGGTGGTGTCCCCCTGTCCTCTTAGGCCTGTGTCGTTGGTGGTGGTGGTGGTGGTGGTGTGTTCATCCTTCTGTTCTTCACGACCTGTGTCGTTGATGGTGGTGGAGGGGTCAGGTGCGCTTGTTTGGGTGGCCTAATTCTGTTTCCAAAATGTTGATAACTGAAAGGTGGAGAGGACGTAGCTGTGTGGAGGGTGATCATCCCTGTTTCCCAGGAGTCAAACCTCTCATGAGAGGGGAAGGGTGGGGAACGGAGGTGGAGGGGTTAGAGTAGGAGGGTGGGGGGTAGGGCGTCTTCCTCCTTCCATGAAATCTTAGCGGCGGTGTGAACGCCAGTCTTTAGGGCCAGACAGTAACTCAGAATCCTGTGCGCAGAATGTGTTCAGCGCATGTAAAGCATCTCTTGGCATTAGGGGAGCTGTCTCCCCATCCCTACCCTACACACTTTCTCTCTCTCTCTTTCTTACTCATGCACATATACCCAGACACAGATACATGCACACACACACACTCTCACGTTTGCACGCGCATGCGCGCACACACACACACACATTTGGGGAGAGGGTAATGACTTGAGAGAATTAGACGGACAGAGACATACCTCCCTTTTGTTGAGAGACAGACAGACGGAGACATAGAGCTCAGAGTAAGGTGTCCAAGAATTTATTTCAATGGAGAGAGACAGAGGAGGGGGGGGTTGGGGACTCAAAGCAACATGGCCAAAGAGTTTATTTCTTGAATAATTCAACAACCAGTTTATAAACAACGGGACACAGTCACCCATGTCCAGAAATCAACGTTGGTCCACCAACACACAAACCACACTGGCCCTTTCTTTCTCCTCTGAGCGTCTTCTCAAGCCAGCGCTGTCTACGTCATCATTACCTGCGCGCCGAATGCACAAAGAACGCAGGCAAGGAGACGCGTCGGAAATTCCCTGCTGTGACGTCACAGTTTGGGGGTCTTTCGTCAAAAGCGACACCGCCGGGTCTGATGAAGCGCCGGAAATAGAGAAAGGAACGGCCTTGTTTGAACTATAATTAAAATACCATGGCGTATGACGTCACATTGGAGCCAGCGAACAGAAACGGGAAGTCCCACGTCGCAGTTTCGCATTTCGTTAATTGTCTTTACGTGATAAATCTTTAATCTTTTTGTTTGAAAGAAAAAAAAATAAAGATTAAAAAACTGGAAGCAAAAGAAAAAAAAAAAAAGAAAAAGGGGGAAAAGGAGAGAAAAAGAAATTTCTACACACTAGAAGAGAGAAAAAAAATGCAAGTACACTGAAAATAAACGATAAACAGGTATCAATCGAGCCACCAGCATAATGACGTTAACAAGAAAGGGGGGGGGGGGGGGGGGCGTTCCTCAGCGAAACTTCATCTGCCAAACGAGCGCCATAT
Source organism: Conus canariensis (assembly GCA_033310375.1). NCBI lineage: Eukaryota > Metazoa > Mollusca > Gastropoda > Neogastropoda > Conidae > Conus > Conus canariensis. The sequence goes on from CM065739.1 coordinate 55,524,748, forward strand.
TGTGAATTCAAGGATAGCCTGTGCGATCAGAAATTGGGCGGTGGGGGTGGGGGTGGGGTGGGGAGGGGGGTTGGATTTTCAGTTGATGTCGTTCCCTAGCGCTTCGAATCTTGGTGTACTTGATCTGCCGGCTATATTTTTTATAGCGTGCCACAGGTTGTTTGCTATCGATTCTGAGCTAAATGCCGATTGCTGTGTGTGTGTGTGTGTGTGTGTGTGTGTGTGTGTGCGTGTGCGTGTGTGTGTGCGCGCGTGCGTACGTTCGTTAGTGTGTGTGTGGGTTCAATCAGCGGGCGTTACAGGTCCTTGACCTTTCGGTCAAAAGACACCGACCGCTTCTTTAAAGGCACTGTTTCGCCAAGACAGCGCCATTCCAAGTTCGCTGCACGCGACTGTAGTGAAACTGACTTGGTCATGCACCGATCATCCAGACCCGTCAGTCAAAGCCTGCGTCTAACCGGACACGAAAGTGGCCTCGCCTCTCCCTCCCCGCCATCAACACACACACACCTTGCACCCTTCGTTCTCTGTGCCCCCTCCCTCCCTCCCTTCTTCTCTCTGTCTTTGATCGATTCCACATTGTGTTAATAGCGTTCTATTGTTAGTATCCTCCTTAGTGCCTGAAGGGACTCTCTCTCTCTCTCTCTCTCTCTCTCTCTCTCTCTCTCTCTCTCTCTCTCTCTCTCTCCCCTTATGGCAGCCTGAGAAATATTTAACTGACATTACAATTCCTAAAATTTCGCAAAGTGTTCGTGAGATTTCGACTTGGTATTAGTGATTTGAATGTCCATCAAAGATACATAGGCCTACTGAACTCCAAAAACTGTCCGTTCTGTCATCAAATGGAGGAAGAAATACATTTGTTGATTGTTTGTCCATCCTATAAAGATTTAAGAGATAAATACATTTTGCCTCATACTAGAAATGTTCATCAAGTGTCATTGCTTCTTTTACTGCAAAATGAAAAGAGAATTGTAACTCGCTCTGTGGCTACGTTCATTTTTAAAGCACTAAAACGAAGAGAGGAACTGTTATCAGTTAACACACAAATGCCAGAGTAATTTCAGGAAGAACATTTTGTTATGCAAACATTTTCTTTCATAATTTTCAGTGTATGCGCCGAGCGTGTGTGTGTTCTACTTTTGTTCTTGACCTCATTGCAGATAGGTCGGTGGCCTTTGCAATAATATGTATTTGAGTTGAGTTGGGCTGAGTCTCCCTCTCTCTCTTATTTTGTTTATGGTTTCTTTTTTTTTTTCTTCTTCTTTTTTTTCCACAAAGGTTCTCATGCAGTTAATTTGCTTCTTACTATATATGGATTTTTTCCTTGCCCAGAGGGCTGGATGTAAAAAAGTACTCATACTTAGTCCACTATCCTCTTAAAATAAAATTCGTTCGTTCTCTCTCTCTTGTCTCTGTCTCTCTCTTCCCTCTCTCTCTCCTTCTCATCAATTCTACATTGTGTAATGATGTTCTCTTTTAGTATCCTAAGTGTAAGAGCGTTCTATGTCAGCATCCTAAGAGTGATATTGTTCCATGTTAGTATCCCAAGAGTAAGATGTTCTGGGTTAGTATCCTAAGAATGAGAGTGTTCTATGTTAGTATCCTAAGAGTAATAGTGTTCTGTGTTAGTACAGTAAATCCCTGAAGCGGCAAGAGCCAAGTGGGAAAGAGCACCTTCTTGCATTTTTTTTTACCCTTGGGAATAAAGATTCTCTCTCTCTCTCTCTCTCTCGCTCTCTCTCTCTCTCTCTCTTTCTCTCTCCTTCTCATATTTCCAATACAGGACAAATCAACGTCCCTGCCTCCCTCCACCCCATCCCATCTCCTCCACGGCGTATTAGGCGGGTAAATCTAGTTGAGGAGGAGTGGCTGGCGTCTCCCCTACCTGCGGGTTTTGTCTCTACTCCAGTTGGGCCTCTTCCTGCCGTCTGCCGTGTTGCAGGCGAATTAGGTCATGAAGACGAGGAGTTGGTGTTTAAAAATTAAGTCATTGATAACGGGGAGTTAGTGTTGAAAGATGAGGGAGGAGGGGGTGTACGTTTTGTTCTGGGTGGAGAAGAGGGAGAAAGGGGGGGGAGGGGGCACTGAGATGGCCACGCCAGATTAGGAAGTCGATGACAGTAAAAGAAATGGCGCGAAATTTCGAGGAAAAAAACAACAAAACCATTACCTTTAAAAAAACAGAAGGGGGTGCTTCCAGTACATTTACACCGGCATCTGCTCTTGCTCTGACCAGTGTTCTACGACTTACAACGTCGGTTCTTATCGATCCCAGTTCCAGACAGAGGAAAGGGAGGTAAACAGTGTCTGTGATGATAGGGTCGGCACAGGAAGAGGTGTGGCAGAGGGGCGGAAGGGGGCTGGGGAGGGGGGGGGGGGGGAAGGGTTGATGGCCGCAAGGTAATGTAAACCTCAATCTGTGGCCTCGAAGTGTTTCGTTTTCATTTGCTAAAGGTTAAGGCGAACCGAAAGATAAAGAAGGAGACCCCCCCCCCCCCCCCCCCCCCAACTTAAAGGTTAGAGAAGGAAAGAGGAAGAGGGAAGGGGAATGTAGCGAGAAGAATTTCCGACCCCCCCCCCCCCCCCCCCTTCAAAACTGATCAGCGCAGGAAAATGACGTCAGCCACAATCTACCTAGTTTGGAGATCATTTAGGAAAGGAAATAATGTTGGAAGATGAGGTGGGAGGGTCAAGGGGAAGCGTTTGCGTTGGGGAAGAAACCAAGACAAGAAAGATGAGTTAAACAACAGTAAAAAGACTTTTATTTTAAAAAAAAAAAAAAGCCTAACCTTTTTTTTATCCAGATAAAAGCCTACGCCCTTTACTGAAGGCTGATGTATACATAACTAAGCAAGAGAAAAAAAAATACCCAATCCAGTGACATACACAAATCAAACAATCAATCAACAACGAAAAAAAAAAAAAATTAAGTAAGTGTAAGTAGAACAGAAACAAAAAGGAGAAAAAACATGGAAAGAAGGAAGAAGTCGAGGTAAAATAATACTGGAAGAGACAAAAAGAAAAAAAAAAAGAAAAAAAAAAAGGGGGGGGGGGGGGGGGTGACAGTAGAGAGAAGGCTGAAAAAAAAAGTAAGAAGAGAGTAAGAAAAGCAAAAACAAAAACAAACAAACAAAAAAAACAACAAAACAGCCTTGGGGGGAGGGGGAGAGGAAGGGATACTCAAGTCAAAACAACGTGCTGCTGATTTCAGCTCAGTTCCAACTGGAAGGAAACCAAATCCAGACTGAAAACTGGGACACTGAGATAATATAGAGAGATGCCGCAACGTCACACCGAAAGTCTGGAACGGTGCCAACAATAACCCACCCCTACCCTCACCCCCAACGCAGCCTGGTACCACCAGCCTACTGTTTCCGGAACCTCTTGGGCGTGGGCTTTGCTGACACCCGCTCCGCCACCTCCGCGTCCAGCAAGGCCAGTCGCTTCGACAGATCGTCTCCCGGGGTCACAGGGTCAAGGTCGTTGAGGAGGGGGACGAGGTCAAAGGGCTCCACGTCGGGCATGAAGCGAAGGAGGGGTTTGCCCGTACAGTCGACGAGGAATTTGGCGAAGTTCCAGCTGACGTCCGAGGGGCGGACAGGGTCCCAGAAGTTTTCCTGTTTGGCGAAGGCGGCGTGGGTTGGGTTCGGACATCGGGCCTGCCAACACCCAACAACACGCATTATATAAAAACACACACACCACACACACACACACACACACACACACACACACACACACACACACACACGTGTGATGCTGCGCGTGCAATTGCACGAGCACGAACGTTGTGTAAGCTTCGCGCACCTGAAACCAACTCATTCACACACGTTGAGAGACGGCGCATGCGCGGCAGCGTTTGTCCTCGGGTTTTTTTTTTTTTTTTGGACGGCACTGGCATTACAACACAGAATATGATTCCAGCCATCAAAATGGGGGGGAGGGGGGGGGGGGGGTTAACTAACTCAGCTTTACCAACTCCATAATCTCCCTGATTACACACACACACACACACATCTCTCTCTCTCTCTCTCTCTCTCTCTCTCTCTCTCTCTCTCTCTCTCTCTCTCTCTCAAAAACAGACAGACAGACAGAGAGATAGACAGACAGACAGAGATGAACTACATTGGTTCTTACTCCGTGACTGGGACAAACACCTTTGGTTAGTCCACGACTGAATGTTAGAGAGGACAGTGACAGAGAGGGAGAAGTAGAAGATGAAAATGAATGGTTCCTTTCTGTTTCTTCTTCAGCATCTTTTTAGTCTCGTGTGTGTGTGTGTGTGTGTGTGTGTGTGTGTGTGTGTGTGTGTGTGTGTGTGTGTGTGTGTATGTGTGTCGTGTAGCGTGTGTGTGTGTTGTGTAGCGTGTGTGTGTGTGTGTATGTGTTGTGTTGTGTAGTGTGTGTGTGTGTGTGTGTGGGGTGTGTGTGTGTGTGTGTGTGTGTGTGTGTGTTGTGTAATGTGTGTGTGTGTGTGTGTGTGTGTGTTGTGTAGCCACACAAAAAGCACATCCAATCTCCCCCCCCCTCCCCCCCCCCCCCCCCTGTTCCCCTACCCTCTCTTCTCCCTTCCCCCACCTCCCCTCTCCTCCTCCACTACCACCACCACCACCACCACCCACCCCTGCTCTCCACCCCACCCCCTTTCCCCACCCCCAAATGCATAACAACACTCCACCTTAAGAAAGCTGTACAGCGGCAGCTCTTGCTGGCCGTTGACGTCGCTGCGGGCGGTGAGCTTGAAACGCGGGACGTAGCCGGAGCCGGGGCGGACGAAGCGGAGGCCGTTCATCAGCTCCGTCCGGTTGGCGGCTGGCTCCTGGTGGCCGAACTGGTTGCAGGGCACGCCCAGAACGGGCAGCCCCCCGTCCACCCACACCTTCCCAGACAGTGCATTCAGCTGGAGGTACTGGTAGGTGAACCCTGGACCACGCACCAACAGACAGAGACAGGTACAGAGACGTGAACCCTGGACCAGGCACCAACAGACAGAGACAGGTACAGAGAGGTGAACCCTGGACCACGCACCAACAGACACAGGTACAGAGAGGTGAACCCTGGACCACGCACCAACAGACAGAGACAGGTACAGAGAGGTGAACCCTGGACCACGCACCAACAGACAGAGACAGGTACAGAGACGTGAACCCTGGACCAGGCACCAACAGACACAGGTACAGAGAGGTGAACCCTGGACCACGCACCAACAGAGACAGGTACAGAGACGTGAACCCTGGACCACGCACCAACAGACAGAGACAGGTACAGAGAGGTGAACCCTGGACCACGCACCAACAGACAGAGACAGGTACAGAGAGGTGAACCCTGGACCAGGCACCAACAGACACAGGTACAGAGAGGTGAACCCTGGACCACGCACCAACAGACAGAGACAGGTACAGAGAGGTGAACCCTGGACCAGGCACCAACAGACACAGGTACAGAGAGGTGAACCCTGGACCACGCACCAACAGACACAGGTACAGAGAGGTGAACCCTGGACCACGCACCAACAGACACAGGTACAGAGAGGTGAACCCTGGACCACGCACCAACAGACAGAGACAGGTACAGATAGGTAGGGTGGGATGGATGGGTAGGTAGGTAGGTAGGTAGGTTTGTAGTCAGGCGGGTTGGCAGGTAGGTAGGTAAGTACGTAGGGAGGGAGAGAGGGAGGGGAGGTAGATACACAGGTAGGCAGGCAAGTAGGTAGGTAGGTAGGTAGGTAGGAAGGTCGGTCGGTAGGTAGGTGGGTTGGTTGGTTGACTGGTTGGTAGGTAAGTAGGTAGGAAGGTCGGTCGGTAGGTAGGTGGTTGGTTGGTAGGTAGGTAGGTAGGTAGGAAGGTCAGTGGGTAGGTGGGTTGGTGGGTTGGTTGGTAGGTAAGTAGGTAGGAAGGTCGGTCGGTAGGTAGGTGGTTGGTTGGTAGGTAGGTAGATAGGTAGGAAGGTCAGTGGGTAGGTGGGTTGGTTGGTTGGTTGGTAGGTAGGTAGGTAGATAGGAAGGTAGGTTGGTTGGTAGGTAGGTTGGTCGGTAGGTAGGTGGTTGGTTGGTAAGTAGGTAGGTAGGTTGGTAGGAAGGTCGCTCGGAGGTAGGTTGGTTGGTTGGTTGGTTGGTTGGTTGGTAGGTAGGTAGGTAGGTAGGTTGGTTGGTTGGTTGGTTGGTAGGTAGGTAGGTAGGTAGGTTGGTTAGTAGGTAGGTAGGTAGGTAGGTTGGTAGGCAGGTCGGTCGATAGGTAGGTGGTTTGGTTGGTTGGTAGGTAGGTAGGTAGTTTGGTTGGTTGGTAGGTAGGTAGGTGGTTTGGTTGGTTGGTAGGTAGATAGGTAGGTGGATAGATAGGTAGGTAGATGGCAAGTTGCTAGGTAGGTAGGTGGGTAGGTAGTATGTAGGTAGGTAGGTAGGTTGGTTGGTAGGTAGGTAGATACGTAGGTAGGTTGGTTGGTTGGTAGGTAGGTAGATAGGTAGGTAGGTAGGTAGGTAGGTAGTGTAGGTTGGTTGGTTGGTTGGTAGGTAGGTAGATAGGTAGGTAGGAAGGTCGGTCGGTAGCAGGTGGGTTGGTTGGTTGGTAGGCAGGTAGGTAGATAGATAGGTAGGTAAGTGATAATTTGGTAGGTAGGTAGACAGGTAGGCAGGTAGGTGGGTAGGTACTAAAAGGTAGGTTGGTTGGTTAGTTGGCAGGTGGGTAGGAAGGTGATGTAAGTAGTACACATCTTCCAAAGCAGTGGAGGAGGTTGGAAAGGATGGTGGAGGGCGTGGGGAGCTTTCGTTTTCACCTACCATCAGAGAAGGAGAACATCCGCGGATGTTCTGTAAACTCCAAAAGAAATCATTTCTCCCCGATACAAATTACTTTCAAACCTGATTCATCGGCGTGCTTTCGCACAGATTCATGCCCTCTCGCTAGGTTTGTTTACTTTTTGTTTTCTGGCTATTTCAGGGCTTGTAGCCCCCTATCCCCAACCCCACCCCTCCATGCTATGACACAGGTCCACCATGACACAGAATCTGCTATGACATAGATCTGCTATGACATAGGTCTACTGTGACACAGGTCCGCTATGACACAGGTCCACCATGACACAGAATCTGCTATGACATAGGTCCACTATGACACAGGTCTGCTATGACACAGGTCCACTATGACACAGGTCTGCTATGACACAGGTCCACTATAACACAGGTCTGCTATGACACAGGTCCGCTGTGACAGGTCTGCTATGACACAGGTCTGCTATCACATAGGCCTGCCATGACACAGGTCTGCTATGACACAGGTCTGCTATGACACAGATCTGCTATGACACAGGTCTGCTATCACATAGGTCTGCTATGACACAGGCCTGCTATGACACAGATCTGCTATGACACAGGTCTACCATGACACAGGTCTACCATGACACAGGTCTGCTATGACACAGGTCTGCTGTGACACAGGTCTGCTTTGACACAGGTCTGCTATGACACAGGTCTGCTATCACATAGGTCCGCTATGACACAGGTCTGCTATGACGCAGGTCTGCTTTCACATAGGCCCACTATGAGTCGTATGACACAGTCCGCTATGACACAGGTCTGCTATCACATAGGCCTGCCATGACACAGGTCTGCTATGACACAGATCTGCTATGACACAGGTCTGCTATCACATAGGTTGCTATGACACAGGCCTGCTATGACACAGATCTGCTATGACACAGGTCTACCAGACACAGGTCTACATGACACAGGTCTGCTATGACACAGTCTGCTGTGACACGGTCTGCTATGACACAGGTCTGCTATGACACAGTCTGCTATCACATAGGTCCGCTATGACACAGGTCTGCTATGACGCAGTCTGCTTCACATAGGCCCACTATGAGTCGTATGACACAGGTCCGCTATGACACAGGTCTGCTATCACATAGGTCCACTATAACACAGATCCGCTATGACACAGGTCTGCTATGACATAGCTCTGCTATGACACAGGTCTGCTATGACATAGGCCTGCTATGACACAGGTCCACTATGACACAGGTCTGCTATGACACAGGTCCACTATGACACAGGTCTCTTATGACACAGGTCTGCTATGACATAGCTCTGCTATGACACAGGTCTGCTATGACACAGGTCCACCATGACACAGGTCTGCTATGACACAGGTCTGCTATGACACAGTCCACTATGACACAGGTCTGTTATGACACATGTCTGCTATGACACAGGTCTGCTATAACACAGGTCGGCTACGACACAGAGTCTGCTATCACATAGGTCCACTATGACACAGGTCTGCTTTGACACAGGTCGGCTATGACACAGCTCGGCTATGACACAAGTCTGCTTTGACACAGGTCGGCTATGACGCAGGTCTGCTATGACACAGGTCTGCTTTGACACAGGTCTGCTATGACAGAGGTCTGCTTTGACACAGGTCCGTTATGACACAGGTCTGCTATGACATAGCTGTGCTATGACACATGTCTACTATGACACAGGTCTGCTATGACACAGATCTGCTATGACACAGGTCTGCTATGACACAGGTCTGCTATGACACGTCATGTACGACACAGGTCTCTTATGACACGGTCTCATGCCACAGATCATACGCCACGTGAGCGTGAATGCGCGTGCGCGCGCGTGTGTGTGTATGTGTGTGTGGTGTGTGTGTGTGTGTGTGTGTGTGTGTGTGTGTGTGTGTGTGTGTGTGGTTAAGTGTGTGTGTGTGTGTTGTGTGTGTGTGCATGCGCACGCGCGTGTGTGTTTTGTAATTGTGAGTGGTTTTGTGGGGGTGGGGTGGTATAGATGAGGGATGGGGTAGGGGGAAAGGGTCTCTCTTGATAGTTTAATATTCATTCATAATACCTGAAATTACTGGTCAGTTTCTGTAGTCCAACGGGGCGGGCGGTGGTAACAAAAAATGGCTACTTTCAAAGTAAGGCGACAGCAGGCAGAAATTGAAACAAATTTGAAAGAAAAAATTATAATCACTAGTCCGCCGTACAAAAGGAGGACATCATCATCATCATCATCATCATCATCATCATCATCATCGCCTGTTACCCCTCCTGTGGCACAGGCCGCCAACCAAGGACCTCCAGGCATCTCTGTCCTGGGCTCTTTTCTCCAGCTGGTTCCAAGTCATCCCCATGTTCCTGATGTCTGCTTCCAGGTCCCTGCGCCAGGTGTTTCTTGGCCGACCTCTTTTTCGTTCTCCTTGGGGGCTCCATGTTAGGGCTTGTCTGGTGATGTTGCTTGCAGGCTTCCGCAGCGTATGTCCAATCCAGCCCCAACGTCGTTTCTTGATTTCCTGTTCTGCGGGCAGCTGGTTTGTTCTCTCCCAGAGCTCGTTGTTGTTGATGGTGTTTGGCCATCGGATGCGGAGAATCTTGCGCAGGCAGTTGTTGATGAACACCTGCACTTTCTTGGTGGTGGCAACTGTAGTTCTCCAGGTCTCCGCTCCGTACAATAGAACTGCTTTGATGTTGGTGTTGAAGAGCCTGACTTTGGTGTTGACTGACAGTTCCTTGGAGCTCCAGATGTTAAAAGGAGGACAAACAACTTAACAATTTGATTTGCAATTTGTTTGCTCCCTTTTGTCCAGCAGAATAATGATATAACAATACATTTTCTTTCAAAAGTGGCTACGTTAATATAATCAGAGCTTTTATACCTGCCGCCAACATTATTTTGCTCTGCCTCTGCAATGGTTTCTGTATTAGGTGTCCACATGTTGCTAGTTTTAATTACCTCAGGGTGTCTGTGTGCCAGAGTGTCTGTGCACCCTGGTTTTTATGGGTCTACGTGTCAAACGCAGTATAACAGTCCATTTACACAGATTCTGTTCCTGACAGCGCTATCTGCACTGAATACAAGCTGTTTGCAAGGTTTATGTTTGATTGTTTCTCTGTCTGTAACTACCATGCATATCAAAGCTATCATGTCGGCGTAACAGACTGTACACTATTCAACCAGCCGCCGAGGCGAAGTGGTTAGCGTCGCGGACTCCCGGCTGGGTTGTCGCGGGTTCGATTCCCATCAGTCATGCGGCTTTTTCTGCCCCGACCGGCTCCTACCCAGAGTTGAGTTTGCTACAGGCTCATTTGGGAAGACTGGGACCACACAGTCGAGTTTCATCCACTTAATGGATGTGTCTCTGAGAGTGTTGCTCAAATCTCCTGACCAACACTGCAGGTTCCTGTATCTCTTGGGCCTGGTTGACGCCGGGATGTATTATGAAAGGAAGCGTAGAGTACAGCCCTGTCACGCAGTCTCAGACCAAAATGGAAATCTGTAGCATCATCTTTATCATCCTCATTCTCATCGATCAGCACAAAGAAGTCTCAAATTATGTGGCCCTTCATGCCCTGCTCTCATGGTGACCTCAGTTTCGATGTCCTCTCCACGTCTGTGGCCTTGGTTTGGAGTCCATGGGGGCTGTCGTTGGACGGACGTGGTGGCGCCCTCCGAAGGGAGAGCTCACTCACGCCGGCTCCACGACTAAGCGATTATTGTCGTCAGTAGGGGGCTTAGTAGGTGGTGTCCTGCGTGTGTTGGATCAGAACAGGCACCACTGAACACCACCGAAGTGACTCAGCAGCAGTGCAGTGTCTCCTCCGTTGGGTTGCCTCTTGACGACTTGACATTGACTGCTCCCTGTGGATTGCCGGTGCCGGGGCTGCGGCGGGACCGACCGGGCTGTGGCTGTGGACGGGGTGTCGGAATGAGCGGCGTGGGTGCACTGCCACTGAGGTGACACAGAAGTTGGGACAGCAAAAAAAAAAAAAAAAAAAAAAAATCTGTACATTATTCTGAGAAAGGCCTAGTTTAAGTGGCTCACTTTTGTTGTTGTTGTTGTTGTTGTTTGTTGTATTCTCCCTACAAATGGGCTTGTGCTGGTTTACACTATCCCCGTGTTCATTTGAACTTCAACGAAGTACAGAGAGATCTATACATATATATATATATATATATATATATATATTATATATATATATATATATAATAAAAAAAAGAAAACGTTATTCTTCAGCTGTTGAACTTCAACGAAGCACAGCGAGTTACAGGAGGATAAAAAAAAAAGTTATACTTCTGCAGTGGCTGAACACAAAATGAAATAGTACCCTGATGGAAAAAATCATTGGGAGATCAAGTATGCGAAAAAAGAAACAAATCTATATGTAACTGATTAAAAAAAAAAAAACTGAAAAAGAACACGAAAATGAAATTGAATTCAACTGGCAACATTCTTCATACAGTCTGTCACAAAAGAAACTAAAGAGGGAATCAACTGTTCTCAATTTCGTGTGGAAACTGGAAAACAAAGAGAGAAAGAAAAAAAAAACCGTTTGGTTAACAGTGAACAAGTTGATCTGACCGATCACCACGCGATAGAGAGAAATGGGGGAAACGGGCATAGAGGAAAAGGATCGTGTAGAGTTCTCTGTTACGGTTGCATTGCGTTAGTGTTTTGGCAGACTACATGAAAAGGATCGTGCAGATTTCCTGTTATGGTTGCATTGCGTTAGTGTTTTGGCAAACTAGATTAAAAGGATCGTGTAGGTTTTCTGATGGTTTGGCATTGCATCAGTGGTTCTGGCAGACTACATGAAAAGGATGCTGTAGATTTTTCTGCTACGGATACATTGCATTAGTGTTTTGGCAGACTACATGAAAAGGATCGTGTAGATTTTTCTGTTACGGTTGCATGGCATCAGGGTTTTGACAAACTAGATGAAAAGGATCGTGCAGATTTTTCTGTTATGGTTTTGCATTGCATTAGTGTTTTGGCAGACATCCCCAACAGGCAGGCGAACTCCCATGCATGTCTGTGCATGATATTTGAGATACCAATCCAAGACAAGCTTCACGATTGTCGTGTCCCTTCCCCCCCCCCCCCCCCCCCCCCCCCCTAGAAACTGATTCAGAATGAAGCAATGACGTGGGCAAGTCCTTAATGGCTGGCTTGTGACTAGTATCAACACAGTCACTGTGGGGGGAGGGGGGGGGGGAGATATTCATTGTTAAAACAAAATGAGGCACAAAAGATCTGGGTGTGCGTCCATTTTTACAGAAGCTTTGATGCAGCGCAGTTTGTTCCAACGCGGCAATTTTGTTCCAACAGGTGCGGCAATTTGTTACAATGGTACAAACTGCCGCACCGATGACGGCAATTTGTTACAATTGTTTGTTTTTAAAGGAGATACAGGTAAGAAAAATCACAATTGCAATATTGTGTTTTCTTAAAATGAGCAATACGAATAGGAACTTTTGCCACCAGTTTTGATATATATTGTTGCTTTTGTTCAGTTTTACTCTATCGGTTTATCACTGCAGCTCAGTCTCGATTCTCTCCTCTCTCTCTCTCGCTCTCTCCGGGGGTGGTTTTCGCTAATGGGGTACCATTGGAACAAATTGCCGCGTTGGAACAAATTGCGCTGCATCAAAACTTCTTTGTCTGACTGAACTCAACATGTTGTGTTGACTGACGCCCAACTTCAGAAGCATTAGAATAGTTTTACATTAGAATAGTTTTACCAGAAGACTGTAGATAGTTCTGACGGTCAGCGAGACTTGGTAACCTGTATATTTAAAAAAAAAAAAAAAAAAAGAAAAGAAAGAAAGAAAAGAAAGCTTAAGGCGTATGCTTTAGATGCAGTATTGTCAGTGCATAGATGCGTTGTATGGTAACCTTCTTTTTTATCAAAACAATTATAATACCACAATTCCATCGTATGCACCCCCCCCCCCCCCCCCCCTCCCCCGCCTATTTGGCTGGTATCCATGTTTCAGTTCACACATATGAATTCTGACAATCTCGGTTTAGCAAAACTGGTTCTGCATTTGTATACAAAAACATTTCGCCTATGATAATGATGTGACATCAAACTGTGAGATCTGTTTTTGTTTTTTGCTGTCTGTTGCTGAACACTAGATCAGTCCGCCGCTTTGTGGTTTTCAGACCGTTTCAAACAATATCGCATCTTTGTTTCAAATGTTCTTCTAACTCCTTCCAGAATTCTTGTAATACACGGCTGTACGTGATGTCTCTTGTCATTATTCTGCTAAAATGGCGTCTAAGCTTATTTCTCAGACCCGTTCTTTTGAGCATATTTGTTACCAGAATTTTATGACTTTTTAAAAAATTTTATTTCTTTTTATTGCTGAAACCGTTAATCTTTTGTTACTTTTTTTTCGGACTTTTTTTTTTTTTTTTGACAAATTTCCTAACGTTGTATGTATCTTGATTTCTGATCTAGCTAAAGACAATTTTTTTTTTTTTTTTTTTTTTTTTTTTAAACGTGGTTCATTTTAGGAGTGTAAATTGTAGCGGATCTTCGTTCCTTTTACGTCTGTGTTTCTACCGGTCTGTATTCTGCTTAAAGCCTGCTTCGCCATGTCTGTATCAGTTATTCTCCCAAGGTTCCTGTTCCCCTCAGATCTGTGTTCCCCAGGTCTATTTTCCTCTCAGATCTGTGTTCCCCCAGGTCTATGTTCCCCTCAGATCTGTGTTCCCCAGGTCTATTTTCCCCTCAGATCTGTGTTCCCTCAGGTCTGTGTTCCTCTCAGATCATGTTCCCCCAGGTCTGTGTTCCCCTCAGATCTGTGTTCCCCCAGGTCTATGTTCCTCTCAGATCTATGTTCCCCCAGGTCTATGTTCCTCTCAGATCTATGTTCCCCCAGGTCTATGTTCCCCAAAGATCTATGTTCCCTCAGGTCCATCTTCCTCTCAGATCTGTGTTCCCCCAGGTCTATGTTCCCTCAGGTCTATCTTCCTCTCAGATCTGTGTTCTCCCAGGTCTTTGTTCCTTCAGGTCTATCTTCCTCTCAGATCTGTGTTCTGCCAGGTCTATGTTTCTCTCAGATCTATGTTCCCCCAGGTCTATGTTCCCCAAAGATCTATGTTTCCTCAGGTCCATCTTCCTCTCAGATCTGTGTTCCCCCAGGTCTATGTTCCCCAAAGATCTGTTTCCTCAGGTCTATCTTCCTCTCACATCTATGTTCCTTCAGGTCTGTTTCTCTCAGATCTTTGTTCCCTCAGATCTATCTTCCTCTCAGATCTACGTTCCCCCAGGTCTATGTTCCCTCAGGTCTATGTTCCCCTCAGATCTATGTTCCCCCAGGTCTATGTTCCCTCAGGTCTATGTTCCCCTCAGATCTGTGTTCCCCCAGGTCTAGCCATACCCGTCTCCTACAGCAGCAAAGGTGATGACCCAGGTTGGGTCAGCTGACCTACATCCAGGTTTAGGGCCGTACCTTTTAAAGAGTGAAGAAGCTCCGTGATGTATTCCATGTCATGTACCACTCGCAATGAAACATATTCTTTTAGAGTGTTGGGACCCGCATGATCCGAGACACGAACATTTTACAGCAGATTCCATGAAAACCTTGTTCAGAGATGCGATCTTTGAATTCTTGAAAGAGATTTAACATTTTTTATCGGATCTGAGATTTTACAGTGGAAAGATTTTTAACAAAATTTCGGGTGGGTTTTTTAGAAGATGTACTTTAAAGAGTTGTGTGAATGAATGACTTGTAAGTTGAGTTCAACGCGATGACAGCCCTGATATGGCCCTTTGCGGTCGGCTGGGCTATAAGCAACATTACCTTACCTTACCTTACTAGGTTTAGGGTCACATGATCCGATTCTGCTGCAACCCAAGTTAAATAAAGGGTTTGTGGCATAACGGACCTGTAGCACTAAAGACCTGTGACATAACGGCCCTGTGTCATAACGGCCCTGTGTCATAACGGCCCTGTGTCATAACAGACCTGTGACACGACGTCCCTGTGTCGTAACAGTCCTTGTCATAACGGCCCTGTGTCATAACGGCCGTGTCATAACGGCCCTGTGTCCTAACAGACCTGTGACACGACGTCCCTGTGTCATAACAGACCTTGTCATAACGGCCCTGTGTCATAACGGATCTGTGTCATAACGGCCTTGTGTCATAACGGACCTGTGGCATAACGGCCCTGTGCCATAACGTCTTGTGACATAACAGACCTGTGACATAACGTCTTGGTGACATAACGGACATGTGTCATAACGGACCTGTGACATAATGTATTGGCGACATAACGGACCTGTGCCATAACGGACCTGTGCCATAACAGACCTGTGTCATAACTGCCCTGTGTCATAGCGGCCCTGTGTCATAGTGGCCCTGCGTCATAACGGCCCTGTGTCATAACGGCCCTGTGTCATAGTGGCCCTGTGTCATAACGGCCCTGTGTCATAGCGGCCCTGTGTCATAGCGGCCCTGTGTCATAGCGGCCCTGTGTCATAACGGCCCTGTGTCATAGCGGCCCTGTGTCATAGCGGCCCTGTGTCACAGCAGCCCTGTATCATAGCGACCCTGTGTCATAGCGGCCCTGTGCCATAGCGGCCCTGTGCCATAGCGGCCCTGTGCCATATGTCATAGCGGCCCTGTGCCATAACGGCCCTGTGTCATAACGGCCCAGTGTCATAACGCCCTGTGTCATAGCGGCCCTGTGTCATAGCAGACCTGTGACAGAACCGCCCGTAGCTTAACGGGCATGTAGCATAAAGGACCTTGGCATAAGGGACCTTGGCATAAGGGACTTGTGGCATAACAGACTTGTGCCATAACGGACCTGTGGCATAACGGACCTGTGGTATAATGGACTTGTGGCATAACAGACTTCTGGCATAACGGACCTGTGGCACAATGTGGCACAACGGACCTTGGCACAATGGACCTGTGGCATAACGGACCTTTGGCATAACGGACCTGTGCCATAACGGGCACCTGCCGATGAGCACGTGGTGTTGTGCTCCTCTGACGTCCGTCGCACGACTGCCTCATTTGTCAATTCATTGATCGGGTTGAACTTTTATTTCACCATCTGGCGCACTGGCTTGAATGATCGCCTGCCTTCTTAAACACCACACACACACACACACACACACACACACACACACACACATTTTCTTTCTATTTTCTTTTCATCATCATCTTCTTCTTCTTCTTCTTCTTCTTCTTCTTCTCTCTCACTCTCTCTAATTAGCAGTTCATTTGTCACTGTGGACGAATGACATCGGAGATGTGGAGACCAGTAGCTATCACTTGATTAAGGGACGCAGCAAGGTGAATGACTGTCATGGTAATCATACTCCCAGGGCACGCGGCGGCTGGCCAGCGGGTAAACGATCCGATCCGGATCGGACATGGCTGGCGTAGATCTTTTACGTGTCTGTCTGTTTTCATGTGTGGCTGTTCTTTCAGCACAACAGACTTGCTGAACGCTGTAGACAGCACATTTGGACAGCACGACACAATTTCTTTAGGATTTGGAAAGATTTTTTTTTCTTTTCAAATCGTAACTCGCAATATCCTACACTTCTCCAACCCCCCCCCCCCCCCCCCCTTTCTCTCTCTCTCCCTCTCTGATATGTGTACGTCCTGGGGTCAGCGTGCACGCGCTCCTCTGTGTGTGTGTTGGGGGGAGGGGGGGGGGGGGGGTTGTGGGTGAGTGGGTAGGCGTTGCGCATGATGTGTGCGCGCTTGCGTGCGTGTCCGCGCGCTTGTTTTGTGTACATGTGCGCAAGCGCGCGTGTATTTGTGTGTGTAATGTAGTGTGGTGTGGTGTGGTGTGGTGTGGTGTGGTGTGGTGTGGTGTGGTGGTGTTGTGCATGCCACACCGCAACATTTCCCTGGATCTAGATCCAGAAAAAAAAAGGTTCAAAAGAATAACAAAAAAAAAAACCCAAAGATCCAGATAGTCCCCTTTATCCTAAAATAGATCTTGATCTATCGGTTATCGCCAAAATCTATTTAAAAAAAAAAAAAAAAAAAAAAAAAAGCAAACAAACAAAAACTGATTAAAAAAAAATCTGCTTCTCAAGCAGTCATTTATGATTTCTCATGCAGTCGTTTATGATTTCCCTTGCAGTCATTTATGACTTCCCACGCAGTCATCTATGACTTCCCGCGCCGGCGTTCATGATGATTGGATGTACCAGTTTTAAGGGTACGCAAAACAACCCACGCGACATCACTTCAAGGTCAAATAGCTCAGAGGGTGACGGGGGGGGGGGGGGGGGGGGGGGGGGGGGGGGGGGGGGGGGAGCGTTAAGTGGGGGTGAGGGCGTGTGTGTGTGTGTGTGGGGGGGGGGGGGGGGGTTGTCAAGTTAGAGACAGGCCCTTATTTAGGCTACGCAAAATAGATCTCTATCTGGCGCCAGGTCTAAGAACCTTGATATATATGATAAAAGTCTGTGCAGAACGTTCGTTCTGTTTGGTAGCAAAACTGTCTTAACAACAGCATGTTCGCGGCGAACGCTTGAAACGCTCTGCCGGCGGCGCTCAGAAGTTGTTCGTGAAGGGAAACAAGATGGCGTCGACAGACGTCAGATTGCGCGTGAATGCGTGTGTGTGTGTGTGTGTGTGTGTGTGTGTGTGTGGTGAAGATTTCATATGTGGCATTTCTTTAGTAACAGAAACAACCGTGGCATTTCTTTGGTAACAGAAACAACTGTGGCACTTCTTTGGTAACAGAAACAACTGAGGCATTTCTTTAGTAACAGATACAACTATGGTATTTCTTCGGTAACAGAAACAACTGTGGCATTTCTTCGGTAACAGAAACCACTGTGGCTTTTCTTTAGTAACAGATACAACTGTGGCATTTCTTCGGTAACAGAAACAACTGTGGCATTTCTTCGGTAACAGAAACAACTATGGCTTTTCTTCGGTAACAGAATCAACTGTGGCCTTTCTTTGGTAACACCACCCTACTGATTATTTTTACGAGCCATTTCTATCATGCTGAGCTGTGTGTGAAAAACGCAACGATTTAGCTTCTGGAACCAGATAAAGCCTGTATTCTTTTCTGCCTTCTGCGCATTTGCCGAAAGCTTACCCCCAATCCAGACCTTACCCTGACCCTGGCTTGACCGAGTATAACTATAAGCCTACCCCTGACCCTAAACCGTTTAGAAAACCTTAATTTATGCAAATTTGAAATGTGATTAATAGCGAACCGCCAAGAAAACGTAGACAAACGAATCACAAGACAAAACACGACGCGTTTCGACCTCTTAGGTCTTCTTCAGGCAAGATACAAAACACACAGGACAACGCGCTGTGTTTTGTCTTGTGATTCGTTTGTCTACGTGTTCTTGGCGGTTCGCTATTAATTACATTTCAAATTTGTTTAGATTTCCGCCTGCATTCGCCTCACTGTGCATCTAGATCTTAAATTATGCATTTATGCTCCAGACCTGCCCAGTTTTAACTAACCGTAAATTCTATTCGATAGTATGCAATTTTAAATTTTATTCGATAGTATGATAACATTTTATTCGATAGTATGATAACATTGTGCGTAGATGTCTGCAGCTCTCCTGTCCCAGAAGAAGGTCCCTTTCGGTACCGAAATACTGGACATAAATTAAAAACAACAAGATGCAAAGCATATAAACGTACTCCCAGTTTTCCAAATCGCTTATAAATCGGCCAAGTACTTTCTGAGATAAATAACGGCAAAATAACGGTTTTTACGGTTATTTAACCGATGTGCACTTTTGAAACTGGTATCTTAGTCCTCACTGGGCTGTATCTACCAAATTTCATACAGATCGGACAATATGTCAAGAATAACGGTTTTTAACGGTCAAATTTTGAAACACTATATTGAAGTGCCATTTGTGTTTGATAACCTTTCTGTATACTAAATTTCATTAAAATCCACCAATATGTAAAAAAATAACGGCAAAATAACGGTTTTAACGGTTATATAACCGATGTACACTTTTGAAACTGGTATTTTAGTCATCACTGAGGTAAAGCCTATGTACATACCGAACTTCATCCACATCGGACAATATGTCAAGAATAACGGTTTTTACCGGTCGAATTGTGAAACACTATATAGAAGTGCCATTTGTGTGTGATAACCTTTCAGTATACCAAATTTCATTAAAATCCACCTATATATAAGAAATAACGGCAAAATAACGGTTTTTAACTTGTTTAATCGATTTTTAGCGTTACATCACTTACATATGGAAAGAGGCTCCGATTTGTCACAAGATCATCCAAACCGCTTATAAATCGGGCAAGTACTTTCTTAGATATTCCGTAAAGAAGAAAAACCGTTTTGGGCCGTTATAACCGATAGTAACGGCTATTCTGGTCAAATAAAATATCGGGCATCATCCATGACCCATAGTGAACATACCTACAAATTTTCAGAAAGATGGGCCAAGTACTTTCTGAGATATTCCATAAAGAAGAAAAAACGTTACAGGCCGTTATAGCCGTTAGTAACGGCTATAACGGGGTAAACTAAAACATCGGGCATTATTCGTGACCCATAATGAACATACCTACAAATTTTCAGAAAGATGGGCCAAGTACTTTCTGAGATATTCCATAAAGAAGAAAAACCGTTACAGGCCGTTACAGCCGTTAGTAACGGTTATAACGGGGTAAACTAAAACATCGGGCATCATCCGTGACCCATAATGAATGTACCTGCTCATTTTTACAAAGATCGGCCAAGTGCTTTCTGAGATATTCCGTAAAGAAGAAAAACCGTTACTGGCCGTTACAGCTGTTAGTAACCTACCTACCTACAACATACCTACAAATTTTCAGAAAGATCGGTCCAGTAGTTTTGTCTGGAGCGAGTGGAACACATTTTGACCACACACACACACACACACACACACATACACACACACACACACACACACACACACACACACACAGCATACCCGCTTCATCTTAAGATATATACAGACTGATCTCTTTTAGATACCAAAGAAGCAGGTGCAGCATTTGCTATTCCTTCTATAAAAGTGGAAAAATCTTACTACCTTGGAAAAAACAGATCCATTTTTACAGCCGAGCTAACTGCCATTTTAATGGCCCTGTATTATCTTCTTGATCTTTCTTACCCAACACTTCAGGCCCTCTTTTGTGTCGATTCAAAATCGGTTTTATTTGCCCTCAGCAAATCAACAACAATAAGAAAAGATCTAATTACAGACATTCATCAATTAACACATTTTTTGGTTATTAGGGGTACGAGTATCTCTTTCTGTTGGGTTCCTTCTCACTGTGGTATTCAGTTTAATGAGAGGGTCGACAGAGCAGCAAAGCGGGGAGCAAGAAATACAAGCGGGTCAGAATGTATCAGTATTCCATTGTCTGTCCATGAGGGATGCAGTCTATTAGAAAATGCGTGCTGGAAACATTTTGGGAAAAAAAATTAAAAATCTGGATGTTTTCTAGATACTCACTCACGCCAGCTAATAAACATTGACAGACTTAATTCATTTCATCAATGTAGCTTACCTTATTCACGGATTATAATTTCTTTGATTTACAAGATCAAATTGAATGCTTTTAAGACAAAGTTTTGTAAGAACATAACATGCCTTTGTGGCGGAAAAATGACAAATAATCACATCCTTTTTCAATGTGAGCACTTAAAACCTTACCTACCATCCCTACCTAAATGTTCTCTGGATCAAGTTGTATCAGATTTATCACTGATGTGTAAAATTGCAGTTTCATTACATCAAAGTCCCATTTTTTTTCTGTTCTGTAAACTGGAACCGATGCTGAGTGTTTTGATCAATAGTTCTTTGTTAGCTCATAGTTGTTCATTTCATTGTTGCTGTTGCTGTTTTTCTTGAAAGCCCTTGAAGATATTACTTAATACCTCTACCCCTCCCCCCTTTCCCTGTAACATTGTCTGATATCACTTAATGTGGATAGACGTTAAATTGAAGAAGAAGAAGAACAGACAGCATTTCTTCGTTCCCATTCTAAAGTACTCCCTGTTCTATAAGAACTGGGAGTACAAAAAGAGAAAGAAAAAAGAGAAACCAAGCGGTTTGGGGGGGGGGGGGGGGGGGGTCTAGTTTTTTCTTCTTTTTTTTTTCCACTTACACACACACACACGCACGCACGCACACACACACACACACACACACACACACACACACACACACACACGTCTATATCTATCTGTCTATCTATCCATCTGTTGATCTCTCTCTCTCTCTCTCGAGGAGAGAGAGAGAGAGAGAGAGAGAGCAAGGCTTGAAACAAGCTTGTAGCTTGTAGATTTTACTACTTCATTTTTAAAAATATTTTTTAACAAATATATATATATATATATATATATATATATGTGCGTGCGCGCGCGTGTGGTGTGTGTGTGTGTGTGTGGTGTGTGTGTGTGTGTTCCTTGAACTATTTCTGGACTTGTAAGAGTGACCTCCCCTGAACGTAGATGACATATTATCCTCTTAGATCGTTCGATACGGGAAAAAAATAAAAATAAGATAACCTGTCGCTGGTCGACTACAAGCACGCGAGTGATGTCCCTTTCAATCAAGTTCAGCTTAAAAGAGAACAAACATCTCACTCTTCAGCATTCCAGTAAAGCGGGTCTGCTAGACAAAAACTCACTGAACCAACCAGCAATTATTAATAATTTAGTGTACTAGCCAATACGTGAAGTCACAATACGACGATAAAGACGCGGCAGAACAGGAGAGCGGTGTAGAGAGAGGCTGCACTAATCGCAGCAGCTCAAGGGCTACTTTGACCGACTATTCGGAGTTGT
>CM065739.1:55548845-55551345 GCA_033310375.1 Conus canariensis
AGCAGACAATTCCATGCCCGGGCTCCCAAGAGGGCTCAGCTGTGTGGGGAAGCGAGAGAGAGAGAGAGAGAGAGAGAGAGAGAGAGAGAGAGAGAGAGAGAGAGAGAGAGAGAGAGAGAGAGAGACAGACAGACAGACAGACAGACAGAGAGAGAGACAGACAGACAGAGAGAGAGAGAGAGAGACAGAGAGACAGAGAGAGATTGACGGGTGGGAAGACAATAAGGGAACGTGTTGTCCTTGGCGGTCTAATTAGCGGAATTGCTATAGGTGGCTTTTTTTTTTCTTTTGTAGAAAGCCAATGGTCATTCATCTTAATGTCTACCATGATGGAGATGATGCTATGTTTAATCTGAGGCAGTCGTTTTTATTTCTATCTATTTATTTTATTATTATTTTTTTAAGACTTCGTGCTCACATGAGCGGAGCAACGTGACCTCCCTGAATGCGCGATCGATTTACACAATACCAGCATTTTTTTCCCCTGGTGTGTGTGTGTGTGTGTGTGTGTGTGTGTGTGTGTGTGTGTGTGAGAGAGAGAGAGAGAGAGAGAGAGAGAGAGAGAGAGAGACAGACAGACAGACAGACAGACAGACAGAAGAGAGACAGCGATTGCATAACATATCTGGGCGTGTTTCTGTTGTTGTTGTTGTTGTTGTTTGTTTGTTTGTTTTTTTGCTAATCATTGACTTGGCCTACTAAGCAAGTGAAATAAAGTATTACTATTCAGCTTGGGGAGGAGGGGAGGAGGGAAGGAAAGGGGCATTGTCGGCTGTGGACCCCCAACCCCCTAGATTCGCAAAAAACAGCAGTCTGAGCACTCACCCCGCCCCTCCTCCTCTATCCCACTCGGGGGCAGAACCTGCAGACACCCCTTTTAGAGCCTCCCCCCAATCGTGTAACTGATCCGCCCCTGCTCTGAGCTCTGCTGTGGGTTAGCGGTGATCGCACTTTCAGCTGTGACAGATGGTACATGGACGGCCTCATTAACCCAAGAACAGCCATCACAGGAAACGGTGATTGCGCTCTGTCACACTCAAACTGTGCCCATATAGAGCCACTATAGATAACGGCGACCGCGGATAGCCATACTAAAACTACAAAAGCCATTACAGGTGGCAGTGATTGCAGGAGGCGACACTCCGAACTGTAAGAGCCATCATAGGTAACGGTGATTTTTTACTGTGCCATGGGGAAAAAAAAAAAAAGATACCCATGACTTCAGCAAATGTGACCGTCATTACGAACGATAATCGCGCGGTTCGTACTAAGAGCTGAGCAACTGGGAAACATGACCGGTTTTTCGCTCGACTGCGCGAGCAATAACCATCAACGCGGTTATCGTTCGTTGGTTGTTGTGGCTGCTTCTAAAGAAACTGACGTCATCTTTTTCTTCGTGACGCCACAGCCCAGTTCATAGCACAGATCAAACCTTGTAATGTGTGGCCTCAAAGTACCCCCCCCCCCCCCCCCCCCCCCCCCCCCTCAATCCTTCGGATGGTCAAGGTGAAGTCCCATATGTGAAACGTATGAGTGACGAGAGAAGAAGAAGACGACTTGGCGAAACCACCGGTAGGCCTCTTTGTATCTTGGATATCAGCTCCGAAGACGGAGTGTGGTTACCGGCATGGAGGGATTAACAACGGTTATTAGAACGCGCGTACGCGAAAATAATCTCTCTAGCCGAGAACCACTAACCCCCAAGCGAGAAAACAAGATCTACCGGCCTAATACAATTGAGAACGACTAGAACTATCAGAACTAGATCTAGCCTACTGCTGCCACTAGGCCTAGCAGTAGTGGCAGTAGATGTAGTGTATTTGTTGTACAACAGAAGTAGTAGTACTGCGACGGGCAGTCGTGTAGAAACGTTACTATTTCACCATCCTAACATTCGGAATCTGATGTCAGTGACAATTTTCAGCACATTAGCACCGAGCACACCGCCAACGGATATCGGGAATCTCACGCATTCTTATCATTCCAGTCTACAAGAGTTACGGTGCAGTCTAGATCTACACTTCGCCTATAGAATTTTGTTTGGATCTACGATCTAGATTCAGCTTGAATGCTCATGCGCGGTCATTTTGCGACGTCGTTATCGGATGATTCGGGAGGGAGGGAGGGGGGGGGGGGGGGGGGGGGGCATCTATCTGAGGGATTAATCAAAAGAGCCTTCCTTCCCCGAGACTAAACTTCACTTGGATGAATGAATATGACTAAACTTCACTTGGATGAATGAATATGACTAAACTTCACTTGGATGAATGAATATGACTAAACTTCACTTGGATGAAAACGAATGATTAAAAGAAAGAACTTGTGTACTATACATTTGACATCAGTGTTGTTTGTAAACGCTTAATTTGCAAAATAGCTATTAAAAAAAAAACAAAAAAAACGGATCCTGGAATTTCGTACAACGGAGCTTAAATAGAAGAGTGAGTGATCATGACGACCGTCAGTGTTACAACATGCAACAATAGTACGGTTCAAGCCT
>CM065739.1:55566345-55613845 GCA_033310375.1 Conus canariensis
GG
Source organism: Conus canariensis (assembly GCA_033310375.1). Classification (NCBI taxonomy): domain Eukaryota; kingdom Metazoa; phylum Mollusca; class Gastropoda; order Neogastropoda; family Conidae; genus Conus; species Conus canariensis. The sequence goes on from CM065739.1 coordinate 55,566,348, forward strand.
GAGAAAAAAAAAAGAGAGTAAAAACAACAACAACAACAACAGTTGGTGTAGATATTAAGTCCAGTTTAACAAGGTTGTATGTGATGAAGGGTTAGTGTTTGTCAGCGAACAGGTGTGAAATGGTACTCTGAGACAGCGACACTGAACATGCCATCACAATGTGTGGAGCACCGAACACACGGACGAGAACTTGTAGGGTACAAACTCCTACCGGACATGGCTTAATAGCACCGCGCACCATGGCTCTTGTTAACCACGACCCCACATCTTCGATGACATTCACTCAAGGCGAAGAAGAAGAAGAAGAAGCAGTTCCAGCTTAATACCAGAGGAAAGAGCTGTCAAACCATGTTGTCACCATCTGCACCATTCTGTCCGATGAACATGTCACTGTGAGCACCAACTGTAATATGACAGACTCTTTCCACAGCCGATTGGACCACCTTGGTGAAATTCTGACCGGCGCGTTGGGCTGATGTGCACGTCAGACATCTGCTAAATCATATCCATGATACCCTCGTCTTAAACCCTGCCATCTTTGTCATAAATTCATTTATCCATCACCCGGAGCTGGGGCAACCTTCGCCAACCAGGCGGGTCTCTGGGTGGCGGACAGGAGGAATGCCCCCAGATGTGAGGGTTAGCTGTGATATAAGTCGGGCTTTCCTGGTCGAATAAGCAGTCCCGGACCAAATGGCGATGTTCCTAGCAGGATGGGGCGGGATAATAGGTGGCACTGTTATCTCCACTGAAATACCCCGTATATCCAATGACAGGAGCATCATGCGATCAAGAGCCGCGCTATAAACTCTTAGCATGGGGAAGGACACCCCAGTGAACAAACCATCACCAACTATGGACAAATGGCCGGGTAGACTGGACTACTCAGCCCAGCAAAGCAACCAGTCTAGAAGAGCAGTTCACTCTTGATATAAACGCAAGCTTAAGTCTTAGGTGCTGGTCCTGACTCGTCAGGGGCATAACGGCAGCACAAGGCATCCACACTCATCTGACAGGCAACCGTAGAGACTCTCCACGTGGTGCTCGTCCGTTGGAGACAACGCATCCACACTCATCTGAGAGGCAACCGTAGAGACTCTCCATGTGGTGCTCGTCCGTTGGAGACAATGCATCCACACTCCTATGACAGACAACCGTAGAGACTCTCCATGTGGTGCTCGTCCGTTGGAGACAACGCATCCACACTCATCTGACAGGCAACCGTAGAGACTCTCCATGTGGTGCTCGTCCGTTGGAGACCCGCCATGGTGGAAGAGTGCCGGGCCCCGTGCCCCCCGGTACTGGAGGTCCCCGTGCCCTGTTCTGCGGTGGAGCCAGGCGGCGGGTGACACGGGAAGAACGCGACTGGCTCTGACAGGAGAAGGGAAGTGAAACCAAGACTGATGAGGGTGCTCCAGTACAGCCCCAATGACTGTGGAACACTTCCTGCAGGACTGTCCCACGCATCAAAAACTAAGCCAGGGGCACAGAGACCTGGCCTGCCGACACATCGTCGAGGATGAAACTCTATGGATCTCTGGAGGGCCTCCGCCGTCAGTGCCTTTGTATTACCTGTCTGAGTGTACGAAGAAGAAGAATTTATCCATCAGCCATAAATCCTGCGCGGTGTGGACGCAAAACAAAATAGATACCTTGTAGCGTGTATGGACTAGTCCGCGCGCAGTGAAACCTACTTGATGAAATTGAAACTGGTGAAATTTGCCAATACGCACCTCTGTCTCCAGCGAGGTAGTAGTAGTAGTAGTAGTAGTAGTAGTAGCAGTAGTAGTAGTAGTAGTAGTATAGTACTACTACTGCTGCTGCTGTGCTACTACTAACAGTAGTAATAGTAACAGCAGTAGTCCTAGCAGTAGTAGTAGTGGTGATGGTTCCAAACATAGTAATAGAGACTGGCTTCCATTATCAGCACAGGCTTCGCGGCCTGTGAAACGCCCCTTCATTAACTGACTTGAAACCAGGAGCTGGTCTCAGTCACAAATCAAAACAAAAGGAAAGGTTCCATATATTAGGTCTTCAGGTTGTTGTTGGTGGTGGTGGTGGTGGTTGTCGTTGTCGTCGTTGTCGTTGTCGTTGTTTGAATTTCAAATGGCGAAAACACTCCGGGCTTCAGGAAGTATTGCTCCCAGGGCTCCACCATAGTCTCTGCTTTATTACCCCGCCAGAGCGATACCCCCCCCCCCAACCCCCCCCCCCTCTTCCCCCGGATCACCTCTCTAACCGATACCCCCACTCCCCCCCCCCCTTCCCCACCTTCCCTCCTCCCCCTCTCCACTCTTAGATGCGGCTCTGGGCTTCCGTCTGTAAGCTTCCTAACAACTTTTAACGTTGCTATCGGTCGCATTCTTTGCCTGTGATACTGTGGGCCTCATACTTGGGGCGACGTTCCGTCAAGGTTCGTCCCAGTGTGTGTGTGTGTGTGTGTGTGTGTGTGTGTGTGTGTGTGTGTTGTCAGTACAACCTTGAGTTAATCTGACAATAACTTGATTTCAGTCAGTCAGTGTATGTGTGAGTGTGGGTGTACGTGTTTTGTGTGTGTGTGTGTGTGTGTGTGTGTGTGTGTGTGTGTGTGTGTGTTGTTGTGGGTGGTCATGCAGACGGGAAAATTGCCTATCTGACAGATTGAGAGAGGGAAAGATGTCAAAACTCTCTCTCTCTCTCTCTCTCTCTCTCTCTCTCTCTCTCTCTCTCTCTCCTCTCTCCCAGTTCTTTTGCTAAGTTAGTTGCTAGTCACGCTTAGTCGGGACTCCGCGTGAAGGCAAGAGCCGGATGAAAAAGAAAGGATGTATTTGCCCATCTTTTATGCTTCGAAATAAAGATCCTCTCTCTCTCTCTCTCTCTCTCTCTCTCTCTCTCTCTCTCTCTCTCTCTCTCTGTTCCAAATTATGTGTCTACTTTATCATATTCATTTCATTGTCTTTTTAAAAAAATTATACATGCTAACTATTGTCCATTATAATACCTTTCTCTATGCCCCCAGCGCTACTCGTCTTCTTACTCCTCATTTTTTTTTCTTTTATCTTTTCTTTTCATTTGATTTTCATGACCGATTTTCAGTTATTGTTGTTGTTGTTGATACATTGTCATTTCACTACATAGGCCTACTGTAGTCCCTACTCGGGGCGTGGACAATGTGAAAAAGTGCATCGGTACTAATCTGTTAGCCTCGTAATTAAAGAATTATTCCTTATCAGTATCTCTATCTCTTTCTTTCGCTCTGTCATAGCGTATTTGCGCACGTTTGCGCTTGCACACAGACACACATATACACATACACACATGCACGCACGCGCGCACACGCACGCGCGCGCGCTCACACATGTGCGCGCGCGCGCGCGCGCACACACACACACACACACACACACACACACACACACACACACACACACACACACACGCATGCACGGACACGCCCACGTGCACATACACATACACTCTCTCATACGACGCTCACCAGACGAGTTGTTTCCCCCTGAGCTCTCAAGCGCTCGCGCCCTCTACCGCGGTTATTTTTGTAAACGAACAAGCATGGCGTGCGGACTGGGCAGTGCTGTCAGTCGTCGATTTTTCGTCGTGCAAGGCCCCTCAGCTGTGGGAGGCGACCACCACGGTAAGTTTTATTCAGACATAATCACTCTTTGCAAGGCTGGTTCGGTAACAGCCCATGTCGTGAGCAGGTGGTGCTGTTTTGCTTCATAATTCTCTCGCTCGCTCACTCACTGACACAGTTTACTGTCATGAATTCGAATCATTTATTGTCTGCAGTGAATCACTGAATGTGTTGTCATGTTTGCAACGTCCGGGGCCCGTATGTCCTCAAACGTTATTTAGCGATTTACAGAACAAACTGCACATTTCATTTTCCTGTGACGCATAACTATCAGCTAGTCGGGCCTGCAAGTTTACTGTGCAAATTTGAACATTGCAAGCGACCCAGACTTAACCCTGACAGTGCTCAGTAAATCAATGTAAACTTTAAAGAAATGTAGTTAAAATCTAAGACGGGAAACTCGTCACACACCACACTTGAGAATTTGGCTTCTGCATACATATTATTAGCACTAGATATGCAAACCTATACACTTTTAGAAACTAGAGATGTTGTAGAATCTAGTGAAATAACTGAAAATACTGTAGGTGGTACCTACTTGGAGACTGACCTCAAAATATAAGCAGAGAAAATTTCTGAAAAAGTTATTTGAAAAATAAGTCAAATGTTAGGAGAGATACAGTTTTTCTTCTGTACTGCCTAAGCACTTCAGACTGGAGATAAAATGAAGAAAAATATGTGCTGGAAACATGGGAAAGATGATAATTCTCTTGACTTGAGCTATGTATAATGAATTGTGCCTCAAATGATATACCTATTATAATTTAGCATCTGGACAATCAAATTTCACTATATTAGGAAATGGGGTCTGTGCAGGCTTGTCTTGAAGCAAGATAGGTATGTTTTTGTAAACTAGAGATAATGAGGAATCTGAAAAAAAGAATTACAAGACGGTACCCTGATGGCAGCTGAAGATATTCTTCACAGTGTAATCCAGAACATTGGCGAAAAGGTAATCCAAAACGTCAGTCACATTGTTTCAAACACCACAGTTTTCCTGCTTGAAATGTTGAATGTCAAAACACTTGAAACTTGAGAGAAAACAAGAACATGTCCTTGAAAGACACAGAACAAAGTTAGGGCCTTGGTCTACTGTGGAAGGCTGAAAAGCACTCGGGGCAGAGTCCCACGTCACATCCAGGACATTCCCAGCCAGAGTGCGCACGAGTAGGATGGCCAGCAGCACAGTTCCTCTTTCTTCAACTCCTTCACTCTCAGCATCACTCTCCTCTGCAGTAGTGCTTCCAGATTCTGGATCACACAAGAAAACATATATCCTAAGTCTTCTGTTCATTTTATTGTTTCATAATGGTGCAAGAGTTGTTACAGAGAGCTTGACTCAGTTTCCACTAATCAGTCTGATTGTCAGAAAGAAAAAAATATGAACAGCATTACTTATTCATTCTATGGAAAATGAAGTCATGCATAAAATCATAAATAAGAAGAAAATCTGAATCACTAGCATGTATCTGTAGTGACTGCAAGTCTGTTAGTCTCACAAGCACCTCTGACATCTCTGCTTTCCTCCCTCCATCCCTTCTCTTTCCCATCCCTCACATCTTCTCACACCTTAGTCTCCCACCCCTGTGGGCTACAGTGTGACATAGCTTGACTCAACCTTTTCATCTCCATGCTTTCTTTTTGAGTCATAAACGCTGCTGTGTGGGATTTCAATTTAATTAATGAGCTGGTATTCCACCTTCATTATCTTTCCTGTTGCTGTTCTTTGGCACCAAGGGTGTTATCAGCTCTATCATTATCATTGTTTTATTTAATGAGCTGGTATTCCACCTTCATTATTTTTCCTGTTGCTGTTCTGTGGTACCAAGGGTATTATCAGCCCTCTCATCATTGTTTAAGTAATGAGCTGGAATTCCACCTTCATTATCTTTCCTGTTGCTGTTCTGTGGTACCAAGGGTATTATCAGCCCTCTCATTATCATTATTTTATTTAATGAGCTGGTATTCCACCTTCATTATCTTTCCTGTTGCTGTTCTGTGGTACCAAGGTATTATCAGCCTTCTCATTATCATTATCATTGTTTAAGTAATGAGCTGGTATTCCACCTTCATTATTTTTCCTGTTGCTGTTCTTTGTCACCAAGGGTATCATCAGTCCTCTCATTATTATTATCATTTTTTTTTCTTTGGTGCAGTACCTGTGGGGCGTTTTTCCCATGTAAGATTAAAAAATGGGAGGGGTAAAGGCTTGGGTCTCTCTCTGTCTCTGTCTGTCTGTCTGTCTCTCTCTCTCTCTCTCTCTCTCTCTCTCTCTCTCTCTCACACACACACACACACACACACACACACACACACACACACACACACACACACACACACACACCACACACACGAGATAATTAGAGCATTATAGAAAACACTTCTGTGTGACAGTTGAGTGTAGTCAAGTGAAAGGCCTCCACTCCTGTGATGGACAAAGTCACATGATCTCTTTTTTTTTGTTTTTCCTCCTCATTTGTAGTGCCTCAGCCTAGAATCAAATAACAGACAACATCGACGCCCCCCTGGACACTTCCAGTCCTCCACCCAAGGAATGCTTGACTAAACATTATGACAATGGTTCATGAGCTTTTGATTTGAAGTCATAAGGTCACATTTTGCATATTAAACTTTAATCTGAAGTCAGTGGTTTTTGTGTATTGTACATGTGGATTAAAAAAAAAGGAGTGGTCTATTTAGCTTTCTAACCAATACGTCAAAATTGACGCTTTGCACTAACTTTTGATCCACAATTGACAGCACTTATTCAAAGCCTGTTTCAGCAAATTTCTAGAGACATTTTTTTTTTTTTTTTTTTTTTTTTTTTTTTTTCCCTCCACCACCCCCGCCTTTACTATATTTTTTTTCTTTTATTTTTTCCTTCTTTGTTTCTTTTTTGTTTGATTTTTTTTTCTTTTACTTTTTCACTTTTCTTCCTTTATTTTTATTTTTTTCTTTTTTATTTTTATTTATTTATTTTTTTTTGCAAAGGCGGTCCTTTTTTTTTTTTTTTTTTTCCTTCCCTTCAACTCTCACGCACCATGCGGGTCTGTATGATGTATTACTATCAATGGACATAAATGTGCTGGTTTTAATGTTTTAGCGTTTGTTACAGCGCGTCAGGGTTTATTTTTGTACTAGTGTTTGGTGCAGTGACACTCTCACACTGTGTTTCACAAAAAGATACAAGGGTTACATATATATATATATATATACATATATACATATATATATACACATACATATATCTACACACATATATACACACACATATATATATATATATATAGATACACACAGATATACATATACACACACATATATACACACACACATACACATATATAAAGAATAATAAAAAAAATATAAAAAAAAAAAAAAAAGAAAAAGAGGCCCGGACATCTTTCCGGAAACCATCCTTGAAACGAAAGACGAAAATAAGTATGCAAGGATGATACCAGAAGTGCGCGAAGGAGAGAAGGGAGGAACAGAAAATAAAGAGAGAGAGAGAGTGAGAGAGAGAGAGAGAGAGAGAGAGAGAGATGTAGTGAAGAAAGCGCACAGCTCGTCTCGCATACCGGCCTATTCCCCCCGAAGGCTATCCTTATAGTGAAAATGAGAGACCACAAGGGAGACACAAGGACATCCTTGCAGCGAGACAGTCAGTATCAATGAGAGAGAGACAGAGAGAGAGAGAGAGAGACAGACAGACAGACAGACAGACAGACAGAGAGAGAGAGAGAGAGAGAGAATTTCTATCCTCCTATTTTTTCCTGCTGTCATTCATTTTCTTTTTCCCCTCTGATATATTGACTCATACTCACCATGCATCGTCTGCGTGTGTGTGTGTGCTTTTTTTTTTTTTTTTAAAGTAATGGACATTCCATTGCGGATCTTAATGTTTTGGCGTTTGATACAAAGCGTCTGGGTTTATTCATGTACTGATGTGTGGTGCATTGACACTTTCATTCAGCTATGTTTGCTGCATAGTATACTTTTAATTGAATTAAACACACACTTGCCCTCCCCTCCCTCCCTTCCCTCATATCCCACATCCACTGTTGGTGTGCGGACGTGCGTGCGGGTGTGATAACAATATTTGTAAAAGATAAAGTTAACATTTTCTACAAAGCCGTTAGAAACATTACAAAGCGCTCATGAACATGAATTATTCGTTATCTAGAGACATATTTAGAGGGAAGTGCAGAAGACATTCATTTTTAGAGCTAGTGTAAAATTTGCCCATGAAATTTCAGAGATCTGAGAAATGATACAGCTGGAATGGTGGACTTTCACTGTTGGTCTCATTCAAATGAGGGTCAGCATTTGTTTATGCATGGGGTCATGAGTTTTGATTGGCTCACGCTTGGTTTGCATGGATTAAACATCCAAGTTTCAGATACTGTAGGATTCAGTGCCAAACATTCTTTCTGTTGCATGCAGTATTTACTGAGTTTTTTCCCTTCTGTATCATTCAAAGGGATGGAAAACAGTCTAAAACTTGTCATGTTTTCACACATGAATTTCTGGCTTTTCTGTCTGCAACTCGCAGTTATGAACATTGCCATTGGACATGCCATTGGACCTTGATATTTTCAGCAGTAACGGACAGAAAGAAAGCAACAGAAATGATTTGTCCACTCTGTAGTCAAAGCTGACAGTGCACACATGCTTCTTCAGTGACAGTAGCCATTTAACAAGAACAGCTGAAATGCATCATGGGAAGCTTAGTGCACACATGCTTTTTCAGTGACGGTAGCCATTTAACAAGAGCAGCTGAAATACATCATGGGAAGCTTAGTGCACACATACTTTTTCAGTGACAGTAGCCATTTAACAAGAGCAGCTGAAATGCATCATGGGAGGCTTAGTGCACACATGCTTTTTCAGTGACAGTAGCCATTTAACAAGAGCAGCTGAAATGCATCATGGGAGGCTTAGTGCACACATGCTTTTTCAGTGACAGTAGCCATTTAACAAGAACAGCTGAAGTGCATCATGGTAGGCTTCTTTTCCATTCTTGCACAGTTACTTGCTCACATTATGAACAAATTCTACAAGACATGACAATTTTTTTTTTTTTTCCGGGGAAATTTGGAAAAAAGTAACATTCACCATTTACAGGTGACAGATATTTCAAGATGAGCCTTTTGCCAGTGATTATGGAGTTTCCTTAGTAGGCAGTGGTAGGCTGCCTTTACCTGATCCAACTCTGCTGTATGTTCTGTGTCGTTAACTGGTGGCCTGATGTCAGTGTTGTGACTGTTTGGCAGCTGGAAAGGCCGGACAAGACATGGCTGTGAGGCCAGCACAGAGACCAAGGAGCAGCTGCCGCCTTCACCCTTAGCGAAAGCTGTCCAGTGTGAGCAGACATGCCCATGCCAGTTCCAGTGCCTGGACCGCCAGGGTAAGTACAACGAAGTGATGTTTAAAATTTTTTTTTTTTTTTTTTTTCAGTAAGTCAAGGTGATAGAACAAGTAAAAACAAAGAAAATTATATAAAATTTATATCTGTAGCTTGATTAGGAGCGAAGTTATGAATTTTCAAATACATAATTTTTTATGACAGTTGGAATTCCCCTTAACCTTTACCGTGCTTCTTGGTTCTTCCAGGACCCAGTGACTGAATAAAAACATGGTGTCTTATGAATGGATAGAGCTATGCTCATGAAATCTTAGGAGTTCCTCAGTGAACTTAATAAGGCGTTGGTCACTGAAATTTCATGTATGGGCAGGATCAGTCAGTCGTCATCTTCCTTTTGGTCTTCTTCCCAGTTTCCATTTACTGTCCCTTTCTTTAGACATCAGATCTGAGATTTTATAGTGGAAAGATTTTTAACAAAATTTCGGGTGGGTTTTTAGAAGATGTAGTTGAAAGAGTTGTGTGAATGAACGACTTGTGAGTTGACTTCAAGTTCAACGCGGTAACAACCCTGATATGGCCCTTTGCGGTCGGCTGGGCTGTAAGCAACATAACCAAACCTTACCGTACCTTTAGATATCATTCCGATGCTGACCTCTGACACTGGTGTACATACTGGTTGCTTAATTTTTAATCGACACCTGTTTCTGCTTCTGTTCCCACTTCTAAATTCTTATTCTACTTACAGTACCAGTACCAACCCCATATCAACTCTGTGCTGTTCTGTTTTTCCCAACCCAGCATATACATTCCATTCTCCATGTCATGACCCATTCCCAGGTTCCCTTCTCCTGTTTTAATATATTCTTCCTTTTAATCTCCTGACCCATTTTTCTGCTGTTCCTGATCTTGGATTTGAAAATCAAGTCTTGCCAGTCATGGATTCAACTTTTCACTGCCAGTCTGTGTTCCCAACATGTTCTTGCCATTTATTTGCACCCCTCCCTCCTTTTTCCCCATCCACTCCATGCTGGCTCAGACCCTTCACAAGGACCCTCTTCTCTCCAACCAGCACCCCTTCTTCCTGACGTCCATGATTCTTCCTCGTTCGGCATCTGATCTTCATTCCCGCTGCTTCCCTCGTGTTGATGAGCTGATCTAGAAAGGGTGATGCAGCAGACCTTGGAATGTCATGTCTAGCTACTGCTGCACAAGCAGTCGGGATCCTTATGTTGTACTATGCATGCAGTATTTTCTAATCTTGCTAGAACTATGCCTCTGTATCATTGTTGCAGTTTTATTTAAAAAAAATTTTTTTTTTTTCTTTTTGTTTCACTTTTTTTGTGTGCTTTGTTCCCCCTTTTCCCCCATACAAAAAAAAAAGTAAAAAAAAAAACCCCCACTCTCCCGCCCCCTCCTTGTTCCAGGCTCAACTTTCCTGTCTCACCAGTTTTACACCCCCCTCCTGCCCCCCCCCCCCCCCCCCTCCCTTTTCCCCCATCTAGTCTTTCCTCATTCTTCTCACATTTTCACTTCTTTGCTTCACTTGGCAGGTGTTCTGTTTACACCATTTCTTATCTGCATTTCCCTCATCTCCCTCTGTTTTGTGTTTGTATAATCTGTGTTCCAAGCTGACCATTTATCCTTGCAGACTGCTAATCTCTGTTCTCACTTTGCTTATCACCTGTCTCTTTCCACTTGATTTTCTAATCCCAGCCCTGATATGGCCCATTGCGGTCGGCTGGGCTATAAGCAACATTGCCTTACCTTACCCCTGACTTCTGCTTCCAAGGTTGCCTTCTCTTGTTTGTACTAGGTGGTGATTGAGAAGGGAATGCCTCTTTCCCTTCCCAGTCCACCACATCACATTTACATCTAGCTCTCGGGCTTATCATAACCTTTTCTCCCTCCCTCCTCCACCCTGACTGAACATGCGTTAACTACATTTCTCCCCAACCACCATCACTTCTGACCTCTAACCTCTTTGAACTGCTTCTCCTTTTCCTATGCCACCTGCCAACCATTTCTAACACTTCTTTTGCCTTCATTGGAGGGGCAGTTAGGGAATCCACCCACCCTTTGCCATTTCCACCTCGTCAGAACACCCCACTTTACTTCATCATTGTGTCTCGCCATTCTTACTGATGTATAGTTTTGCCCACAGCTGTGCTCCCCCTTTAGTTCCTTTCCTAGAAACACTCTACTTCTGTTTCCTTTAATCTTCTTTCTACAATGTTCATTTGCAGTTGTTTTCTTTATACCATTTTCACTCTTTTCTATTTTTGATTTTTTTAACAGATCTAATATCTTGCTTTCCCACTGGACCATTCCCTTCCCAGTTGCAGTTCTGTTGTTTCCGTCATAACCATTCATTTTGAACCCCTTTGCCTTCCTGTCACTTCGATTCCATGTCCTTTGACCCTCCATTAGTTTGGCAAGAGGTGGCGATACGAAGAGGAATGCACCTACTCCGTCTTGTCACGGCCTTCACTCAGGCACATCTCATTCCAAGGCACCTTAGCATTTCTCTTTCAGCTCTTTGCCTTACAACCCATTTGCCACATTCTCAGTCTTTATATCTTACTGTACACTATGTCTTCAGTCTCGCTGAATTAGCCTGGGCTATAAGCAACATTATCTTATCTTATCTTATCTCGCTGAATTAGCCATGCATGTTTCTGTGTTACTTATCATTTCCTCCCTCAGGCTCCTTATTGCATTTCCTGTGTCCTTGTTTTCATGAACATGTTTTCAGTTCTGCTCTGTTGCCACATCCAAGATATTAGTGAAGTTTACTGTTACACCCAGGCAACTAGTACTCTTGTGTGTCATATCATCTTTTGATTTGGCTGTTACTTTCCTTTCTCTCCCCACTGTATTCCAAAGGCGAACTCCACATCTGGCTTCCTTTCCTAGCCTTGCCACCTGTGGTAGTTTCTGTTCATACTCCAGCCAGTCATTTTTTCCGTTTGTAGGACTGTCAGTTTGCAGCCTTGTGTTTGATTCCATTCCCCAGCTCAGCCCCCTTTTCACCCACCCCTATGACGAATATCCTTTCACCTCAGTGCCTTTAGAAATCAGTTTTCAGACATACCACTCTCCGCAGACTTAGCCAGCCATACGCAAGACATACTCGGACATTCACTTACCTGACCTTTCACCTTTGGATATGGGCACACACTTCGCACGCATGCTACCGTTCCAGTGAAGAAATTCAAGTCTTTGTGAGGTCAGTGCAGAGTGAAACTTAGGCCATGGTCAGACGTTAGCAGTGAGACAGTAATGATTTAAAGTGACATAGATATCAGCCTGTAAACTTGGGATTTTGATTCAGCTGACGTATGTGTACTATTATCGACTGTCACTGTATGGGAGGAGCCTGCTCATTATGTCATGTCTAGGTAGTCGCTGGAGCTTCTACTTTGTGCATGCAATTCAGTCGTTTTGATTCTCTGCCTGCTTGAACTAACGAATAGTCTGTCTGTATGATCAAATGTACAACTGACTCGACATACATGAACTGATAGCCATTTCGGAAGGGGAACAAGCCTCGCATGGGTTACTGACTTCTGTCGTGGAAAGCAGTTTTGATCAGATAATTGTCAGCACTATTGATGGAGAAGATAACCCGAATGGAATGCTGTTCCAATCTGTGACCTGTCCACTCACAGTATAGCAGACAGGTGCCGCAATTGCTTCAAAGCACGTTGCTCAGCCCGTTAAGCCCTGAAAGTTGCTACGTCAGCGGGCTGCATTAGCAAGGTCCATCCTCACCCATTCTGGTCCGTCTCTCTTCTGCTTTATCCCACTCCCAGTGTGTGTGTGGGAGGAGGTGGGGGGAAACAGGGATGTGAAGATGCATGTGTGTGTGACTGTGGTATTCGCAAGAGAACATTGTTGGGTGCATGTAAATTAACTCATAGTTTTCTGTGCAAAGGGGGGGGGGGGGGGGGGGGGGCGGCAGAGAAGAGACAAGATGTGGGTGTCGTTTTTGAATCCACTTAGGAAACCATACAGAAGAGCTTGGTCAGTGTTGAACAGGGCTTTTTTTTTTTTTTTTTTTTTTTTAATGTTCATAAACAGGAATTCAAATGACTGATACTTGCTGGAGCCAATGGACGTCCAGATCAGGAAGAGAAAGTGGCGATGGGTCAGCTCGAGTGGAGCCTGCAGGGCAAGAGGAAGTGAGGGCGCCCAACGCAGACCTGGAGGAGGAGCTTGCTAAACGAGCTGAGAGCCTCCAGCCTGACCTGGGAGGAGATCAGGATCTGTGCCAGGGACAGACGGAGGTGGAAGGTTGCTGTTGAGGCCCTATGCTTCTCAAGGAGCGGAGAGGACTAAGTCAAGTAAGTCAAGATACTTGCTGGGAGAATATGTGTATGTGTGGTTTACATTTTTTTTTAATACTAAAAGGACTTCTTACCTGGCCAGGTTTACACACACACACACACACTTGCACACACACACGCACGCACACACACACACACACACACACACACACACACACACACACACACCACCACAGTTCTTGAACAAGTCACTTCAAATTTTCTTCAGCACTGGGTGATGGTGATGTCTTTGGTTGACTGGCACCAGGTTCCAGGACTGGGTGTCTGTGGTTGCCTCTGGGACTGCTCTTCAACGTGACAATCTTCTTTTTTCTTTTTCACTGACCTCTGGATTTTGAACTCAGTCTTTTTTTGTCTTTCTCAGCTTGTCTTTTACACCTAAGACCTCGCTGCCGTTTCTGTTGCCCAGATCACATTTCTTTCGACCCTGCTCTGTCCTGCTCACTCTTCTCTCTCTCTTCTTGTGTTCTCCTCTCCACTCTTTTTTTTCTTTCCACCTCTTCACCCTGTCTCTCACAGACGCTTCGTTCCTGTATATAACATCTACCAGGAAATTGGGAATCATAAGGAAATGTCCCTGAAGTTTGTGATGGCTGTTGGAGATGGCTTCAATGAGAGAGACCAACGGGGTGTGGCAGCCACTGTATAGGCTGTAGCTGCTTTGGCTGACCAGGCATGGTACATGTCCGCGAATCCGTGGAAATCCGCAAAAAAAAAAAAAAGAAAAAAAAAAAGCCAGCTGCGCCCGACGAGACCGGCCCTTTTAGTTCGTTTGAGGTCGTTCGCTTCAAGCCTTTGTCTGGTGAGAAGTAGCATTGAGCAGGACTACTTCCGCGCATGCGCTTTCATGACATTCGCCACTGCTTTCCGCTCTGGGTCGATGTGATCGAATTTGAACAAGATTAAAGAAAAAGAAGGAAAAAATAAAAATGCCAAAGCGTACAGACATAGTTCCGCGAAATTCTCCGACAGAAGATATTGATGCTGGTGTGGCAAACAAATGGCGATGGGATTGGCTGAACAGGAGCCACGAAAATGAAACGTTTTCGTCCTGCTTGGAAAAGTTGAGAGACTTGCCACCACATTTTGGAGAAAGAAATAGAAGAACGAAAGAAAAAGTTTGAACTTTTCCAGAAGGAACACATTCGGCTGGCTTCAAAGAGAAAAGCCATTGAACATTACAGACAGGAGGCAAAGAGAATGAGGTTTGGACATTACAAAAAGCAGGCTCTGCTCGTGAAGCAGATGGCTGAGAAATCAGGCAAAAAGAAGTAGTCTTCTTCTCATTCACATTGCTTGGACTGAAAGTTGTATATTGGAAGAGACACATAACTTAAAATTTGTACATTAAAAGAGACACAAAACTTAAACACATTTTGTACTGTATTCAGATAGATGTAAAAAGTAAAAGGAGTAACTAATGCAGAGGAGAACAGACATAGTAAACAAAACTGGAACTCAAGACATGAAATAGACCACTACTGTGCTGTGCTGTGTTGGTGGTGCTGGACATGATGACCAAAGTTGTGCGAAATGAGGGGTCTCCTGTGTGTACACTGTGCATGTGCTTCACTGGCATAGTAAGTAAAACGTTTACAATTTGATTTAATGTATGCCACCTAAAGCAATGTAGATATGTACTCATTTTTGCTATGTGATTATGTGAAGGTTTAAAACCTCCTTTGGGTTGAAGGAATGACTGATAAAGTGATTCTAGGAGAGCTTATTTTATGGCAAAAATTGCTTAGTATGAAGAACTGAAATTAGTTCAAGGAGAGGCTTTTTTACAGGCTAGAATTGCTGAAAAACCTTCAGCTTTAGGGGGCGTTGGCCCCCGGACCCCCAAACATTTTGAGGGAAAAATGATTTTCCTCCAGTACCATGCCTGCTGACCCAGCTGGTCCTGGACCTTTTACTGCCTCACCAGTGCTGTCTCCAGAGTCACGTGTCAGTGGCAAACAGAATGAGCACTTTCCCTGCCCTCTGCCCCCTCTCCCCAGTGGTGAGGACAATGACAGGAAGCGCCATGTATGTCCTGTAGGCAGCAACACCCTGCCCTCTGCCCCCTCTCTCCAGTGGTGAGGACAATGACAGGAAGCGCCATGTATGTCCTGCAGGCAGCAAGCAACACCCTGCCTTCTGCCCCCTCTCCCCAGTGGTGAGGACAATGACAGAAGCGCCATGTATGCCCTGCAGGCAGCAACACCCTGCCTTCTGCCCCCTCTCCCCAGTGGTGAGGACAATGACAGGAAGCGCCATGTATGTCCTGCAGGCAGCAAGCAACACCCTGCCCTCTGCCCCCTCTCTCCAGTGGTGAGAACAATGACTGGAAGAGCCATGTGTGTCCTGCAGGCAGCAGGCAACACCCTGCCTTCTGCCCCCTCTCCCCAGTGGTGAGGACAATGACAGGAAGCGCCATGTATATCCTGCAGGCAGCATGCAACACCCTGATGTGAAGCTATACGGCAGACCCCAAACTGGTGTTAAAAAAAAAAAATGTGGGGCTCCACTTTGTGACAAACTTTGCCAGCCAGACAAAACAATACCCTGTGTTCAGCTGTACTGTTCTGTGAAGAACTACACCGATTGCTAGGAGAAAACACCAGACAGTGTTCTGGTGACTGTAGAATTCAATCTTTGGCTCTGTGAAGAATTACACTGATTGCTAGGAGAAAACACCAGACAGTGTTCTGGTGACTGTAGAATTCAATCTTTCATTCTGTGAAGAATTAACTGATTGCTAGGAGAAAACACCAGACAGTGTTTTGGTGACTGTAGAATTCAGTCTTGCCTTTTTTCAAGTATCATTACCAGGCAATCTTATCTCAGCTCTAAAAAAAATGTAATTTTTGCCCTTTTTTTCTGGTATTCTGAATATTCTTCATCCTTATTATAATCTATTTTTTGCATGTATAGACCTCTTCCTAGCTTAGTGTGTTTCCAAGGACATATCAAGCTATGTGACCATGTGGTGAGGCTAAACACACATTAAGGAGTATTTTCCACATGGTCCACAAAACTCAAAAGAGCTTCAATATTTTTGTATGTGCTCACCCAGCATGACAATAATCAAATTCTGACAGTTTCATTTTCTGACTTTTTTTGTTTTGTAATTTTTGTGATTTTTTTTTTTCTTCTCTTACCCCTTAAAAATGTGCAGTCTGGGGGGAAAAGGAGAGGAGAAAAGTGCCAGTCCCACGTGAGTTCAATGCATGAAATACTGGCTCCAAATAACAAGAATGGATGACTTCAGAGTACCCTGTAAAGGGTTAATGGCAAGAGGACATGAGGTACATTTGCATCTTTTTCTAACAGTCAGGTAATTTTCATTCTGTTTGTACTTTGATTTGTTATCAGAATGTTTTTAACTGCTTCCTTAATCAGGATTTAACTCGTAAGACTGATCAGCAAAAATAGCTGCTATGTGTCCAAGAGCTCAACCTCACATGGGTAAAAATCACCCGTTCTGAAAACACTGTATCCACAGTCAGACCTTTTCATTTGATGTGTCCTTCCCACTAGTTTGGAACAAGCTGACTGGGAAGTCCAGTTTCTTGATCTTCTACATTATGTAAATTGTCTCTGTCATTGAGGATGAGTCGGAATAGCTCAGTTGGTTGAGCGCCGGACTCGTGATCCTGGGGTTGCAGGTTCGAATCTCCGCCGGGCCATTTCGGTACAGGGGGATTTTTCCCTCGGAGTTAACATTGGTTCTGACTCCATTTCCCACACAGACCTTTGAATGAGACTATAAACCGAGGTTCCGTGTGTGAATGCACACATAACATCTTGCACACGCGTAAAATCCCATCACCAACTTTTGGAAGAGTAGGCCAGTTTGGCGGTTGATATGGATGACACGTTACACATAGCATGCACACTGCGTGAGAAATGGAAAGAATGAAGGAAGTAAGGAAATTGAGTGAACGATGTTGACTGGATGACACAGGAAACGACTGAATAAAGCGCCAGCTGGCAGCTCTTCAGTCGGCACTACCCAGGTAGGCAGCCTGTTGTGCTAACGAATGTGGATTGAAAAGCGCTGAGAGCTTGGTCTCTAGCCGAGAATATGTGCTATATAAGTATTCATTATTATTATTATATATAGTGTTGTGTCTAATTTCCCAAGGACATGAAGTGAAGTGTTACCTGGTCCCTTCAAAGATAAACCAGCTGGCTGTAGCTAGGCATTTTGTGCTGATTTCTCTCCAGCAGCAGTGACAGAAGCACCTGCATTGAGCTTGAACTGGACTGGTTGTCTACAGAAAAGAAGTGATACTGTCCAACAATCTACATTATCGACAGAGTCAGCCATGCCCAAGAATTCTTCTTCATAATCTGACAGTTCTGTTTTTTGATGTATGTGTTCATGGTCCGACAGTTCATTCACTCTTTTGGAATGGGTGTGAGAAACAGCTCTGATGTGGCCCTTTGCGGTCGGCTGGGCTATAAGCAACATTACCTTACGTGGGTGTGAGAACGACACACTGGTTGGTCATGTCCCCTCTTCTTACTACAGGAATTGCAGACAGCATTTCTGGCAGGACAGTTTTCTCTTTTATGGGGATCACGTCCACAATACCGACTTTTTTTTTTTTTAGCTGTTTTAAGAGCATGCTTGAACTTTGACATATTTTTTAGCTGTTTTAAGAGCATGCTTGAACTTTGACATTTTTTTTTTTTAGCTGTTTGAGGAGCATGCTTGAACTTAAGAGGGATGATGGTTGTAAAGACGATGTGTTGAGGTTTTTTTCTTTATTCACCAGATTTACTTGTTGGCATAAAGTAGCCTGCCCTTCTTTTCTGACATCAGCCTGGCGGCTAAACTGAACTGCTTCAGCCAGAGTTAATTTTGGTTTACTTGAGAACTCATCAGCAAGGTCTGTGTCATTCACACCAACAACTATTTTATCGCGAATCAGGTCATCCTTTAGAATTCCGTATGAAGTCATCTGCTGGGCGATAGAGATCCTGTATAAAAGATTCGATTGTCTCCCCTGGCTTCTGTATTCACTGTTGAACGTTGCTCTTGCAAAAATAACATTTTCTCTCACCGAAGTAGTCATCATGTTTATTATATAGTGCTCTAGAGTGAATTGTGAGAGTCTGCTAAAACCTGTATTCCAATGTCTTCCGTCAAACTCCAACTGCCCAAAACACCTTGGTTTAATTCTGACTGCCAACAAATCTCAAAAGTACGCAATCAGGCTCTGTGTCGGGCATTCCAAAGACCTTCAGGTCCCAATGCTTGAGCCCATCAGAAACTTCGTGCCAAAACGAGACACACTTTCAAAATCAGTAAACATCAGTCTTGGAGAAACTTCTGCTCCAGGCTGACATCTAAAACCTCCAAGAAAAAAAATCTGGAACATCATCAGAAAGATCAAAGGGAAGAACACCAACCACTCAATTCATCACCTGAAACTTGCCGATGCTGTGATGACTGACAAACAAGCTGTTGCCAATATGCTGGCCTCCACCATTCAACAGAACTCATCATCTTAAAGTAAATCTGCAGCTTTTTTAAGAAACAACTCGGAGAAAAATCTTCATACAGTTTCACATCAGACAACACTGAAGCCTACAATCTACCTTTTTCAATTGATGAACTGAAATCAGCTTTGCAAACCTGCAACGATTCTGCCCCTGGTCTGGATGATATTCATTATCAGGTTTTGAAGCATCTCCTAGAAAGCTGTTTGAGACCCTTCTCAAAGTCTACAACCATATCTGGACCACAGGGTGCTTTCCGTCCTGGCGGAAAGCCCCGATCATTCCAATCCCTAAGCCTGGAAAGGACCTTACCAACCCTTCAAACTATCGTCTAATAGCTCTGACCAGCTGCCTTTTGTAAGCTAATGGAAAAGATGGTCCATTCCCGACTGATGTGTAAGCTGGAAACCGATGGCCTTTTAGCCAGTGAACAGTGCAGGTTCCAGAAGAACCACTCGACAGTTGACCATTTAGTCTGTCTGGAAACCACCATCTGCAATGCCTTCATCAATGAACAGCATGCGGTCACTGTCTTCTTTGATCTGGGAAAAGCGTACGACGCCACCTGGAAATCAGGAATCCTTATGGATCTTCATGGACTTGGTTTTCGTTGTCATCTGCCTGTGTTTATTCAAAACTTTCTGGCTGATCGGCAGTTCCAGGTGCGTGTTGGCACCACGCTGTCTGACATCCATGGGCAGAAGTTGGGTGTACCTCAAGGGAGCATCCTTTCTCCTGCTCTTTTCAGCATCAAAATCAACGACATCGTGAAATCGGTAAACTAGGGTTCTGAGTCCTCTCTGTTTGTTGATGACTTCGCGCTGTACGCAGTTGGAGCCTCTTTCGCCAGCGTACAGCGTCGACTCCACCTTCGTGTCAATAAGATTCAACAGTGGGCCGAGGAAAACGGGTTTACCTTTTGAAGTACCAAAACACAGTCGGTCCATTTTCACAATTTTCGTCAGTTTTTTGCTGATCCTGAAATTCGTCTGGACAAGTCCACCATTCCAGCTGTAAAAGAAGCCACATTTCTGGGTGTTTTTTAAATCAAAAACTGAACTTTAAAAGTCACATCCAACACTTAAAAATGCACATCAGAAAGCACTGAACATTCTGCGAGTCGTGGCTCACACAGATTGGGGCACTGACAAGAAAACTCTCCTCCATCTTTACAGGGCTCTGATCCACTCCAAACTGGACTATGGATGTTTTCGACCCCAAGTTTTAAAAGAAATTCGATTTTCATAGTGAAACATTATTCTTTTAGATTGTTGGGACTTGTACGATGTGAGACATAAACACTTTCACAGCAGACACCATGAAAACCCTGTTCAGAGATGCCCCACCTGACATGATCTTTTGAGTTTCTGAAAGAGATTAACATTTTTCATCTGATCTAAGATTTTAACGAAGTTTGTAGTACATATACCTTTATTTGAAAGAGATGTGAAAGGCGTTTTTTGTTTTTGTTTTTTGGATGACTTGTGAATTGATTTTAACGTGGTGACAGCCCTGATATGGCCCTTTACGGTCGGTTGGGCTACAAGCAACATTACCTCTGTCAGACTTCCGCTTGCGCAACGTTGACATACAACTAGTCAGTCAAACAGAAAAGAGTTCTCCCTTTTCATTGACAATTAAATCTATACATTATTTACATAAAACGATTATTACTGTTTTTCACCTAATGACACTCGTTTCCGCACAAAGATAGTAACCAGGTTCTTGTGGACTCACAAATACTTCTCTCTATATGTTGGTCTTGGAGCCACACAAAATCCCTTTGAGCAGACAAAATTTCCTTGTCCTAACAGACCTTCATGCAGTTTTGATTCCTGGGTCAGCCTAACAAACCGCCAAATCTTCACAATCTCCGCAACTTCATGTCGACTTACAAAATGTAAGTTGTGCCTGTGCCCCTCTCATTTTGAAAAAAAAAGGGTGTACTGTGTGTCCCAAGTCTGTCTGGGAACAGAGTTCCTGAAAAGAAGACAAACATGGATCAGTCATTTTGTGTAAATCAATTTAGAGTACAGCTTTAGTTGTAGAAGAATTACATGGATCATCATTTTGTGTAAATCAATTTAGAGTATAGCTTTAGCTGTAGAAGAATTAATCTTCATTTTTCCTGTATTTTCACTGCATCCTACCTGGAGGTTTAATAAAGCTGTAGAAAAATTAATCTTCATTTTTCCTGTATTTCACTGCATCCTACCTGGAGGTTTAAGAAGCTAATCATAAGCTGGTTGGGCCTTCACTCTGCATTTGTCACTGATACCTCCCATGTCGTTCTGAGAAAAAAAAACAACAAACTATGAGGCATTTGCCCTCATGTGTGTCTTCATGTATGATGCTGTCAACCAGTCTGTCATCCAACACAACTGACATTCCTACAGGTTACAAACGTATCACTTTGTGTCCTTGGTTCAGTGCATGCAAGCTGTGCAGTTTCCTTGATGAGATGGACCAAGGCAGCACAAGAGGGTAAACAAGACTTCAAAAGCCCTTGTCTGTTCAAAACCTTGCATAAGTGATTTATGTTTTCCATGAACATACTGGTTTTATACACCAACACACATTTAACAGCTAAGAAGTTGGTCACAGTTCATGAGAGTCAGACAATAGAGTTACGTCATGGCTGTGATGTCCTTATTCTCTACTGTTTCTGGACTTGATTTGTGGAAAAAGTATGTGAGTATTTGTTAGTTTTTTTTTAATGATCTAACTAAGAATATTATCATTTTGTAAGAACAACGGACTACGTGTCAAAATGGTAAGGCAAGTCGTAGCATGAGTAAGCAATGATTTGCACCTGTAGTAACTGTCGCTGATGATAACTCTGTTTCTAGGAAGCTTGATGAAAGTGCAAGGGACTACGCTGTCGGTATGGCTTACAGAAGATCCACAGAGAGGATGGCTTACAGAAGATCCACAGAGAGGCGCTCGACATTCCCACGGCAAGTGGCTGCCTGATATTCACCGGATTCAGCTGTTGAAAGCTGCAGACGTCATTTGACAAAGTAGCAATACTACGCCGGCATTCATCCAGCGAACCAAGAGCTGATGCTCCGCCAGGACTGGTGAAGAGAATGAACAAGCCCAGGGTCATCTGGACTTGTCAACAGCATCATCTCCTGTTCCTGACTGCCTTGAAAACCAGACTTGCTTTATGAACAAAGATGTTGACTATGAGTATGTGCTGGTGTGCTTGGACGTGACTTCCTCATCACTGTCCATTCCAAATCATTGCTGTGCTGATGATAGTGTTTTGGTGAATGATACTTTCTTATATATCCTCTTTCCACGTAGAAATTATACTCTCAGAGACGCATCCATTCAGTGGATGAAACTCGACTGTGTGGTCCCAGTCTTCCCAACTGAGCCCGTAGCAAACTCACTGTGGGTAGGAGCTGGCTGGGGCAGAAAAATCCCACATGACTGATGGGAATCGAACCCATGACCTCCCAGCCAGAAGTCGGTCATTCTACCTACTTCGCCACAGCAGCTGGTTAAAAATGAGTGATTTGTTTTTATGTATCATGTGATGTGTTTTAAAATTATTAACATTGAATTATTGAATAGTGACAAGTTTAAATCCTGAATAGAAGTGACATTACTGAAAATGTAAAACACACACACACAACACACACGCACACACACACACCCCCTCAGTTCCAAAGTAAGTTCGAAAACAACCCCAACTGTATGCAGCCTCACGCGCAGAATGCAGGTCTAGACCTAGGAGTTGTGTCCGATTTTTCCAAGTTTCCAGATGAACCTCCGTGGACCTTTTTCACACCAGAGATTCGTTTTGATCTTGCAGCTTTTCGCAAAGTCTACCAGCTGTCTGGCATACAAGGCCAGATTTAAAGCCTTCAGTTCAGCAGTATAAACAGACGACCAATCCCGCAATCTTAAGAAAGTAGGCTCCTGAAAATTTTATCACACACAATGGCAGCTGCAGCCCTCTCACCTTTTATAGAACCATCTGTAAAAATCTTGATAAAATCGTTATAAAGTTCACATTGCCCAAGATAAAGTTGTTTATATGCAGCACTCGAGGTGATCTCCTTTCGAAATTGAGTTAAATATAAATTAATCTCTGGATTGGTGACTTTCCAGGGAGGTACATCAGTCTGTAATGGACCGTCATCAACAGCATCAAGGTCAATGCCAGCTACAGGTAGGTGGTGGGTTGTTTGGTGTCTGTCATTATTAGGACCACTTCCTGGTTTGTACATTGTGTAGGAAAGCCAAAGGGGGTCATGTACACCTTCAGTTATCAGCAATATTGTGTAGGTGTGTAGGAAAGCCAAAGGGGGTCATGTACACTGTTGGTTATCAACAATAATGTGTAGGTGTGTAGGAAAGCCAAAGGGGGTCATGTACACTTTGTTATCAACAATAATGTGTAGTGTGTAGGAAAGCCAAAGGGGGTCATGTACACTGTTGGTTATCAACAATAATGTGTAGGTGTGTAGGAAAGCCAAAGGGGGTCATGTACACTGTTGGTTATCAACAATAATGTGTAGGTGTGTAGGAAAGCCAAAGGGGGTCATGTACACTGTTGGTTATCAACAATAATGTGTAGGTGTGTAGGAAAGCCAAAGGGGGTCATGTACACTTTCAGTTATCAACAATAATGTGTAGTGTGTAGGAAAGCCAAAGGGGGTCATGTACACTGTCAGTTATCAACAATAATGTGTAGGTGTGTAGGAAAGCCAAAGGGGGTCATGTACACTGTCAGTTATCAACAATAATGTGTAGTGTGTAGGAAAGCCAAAGGGGGTCATGTACACTGTCAGTTATCAACAATAATGTGTAGGTGTGTAGGAAAGCCAAAGGGGGTCATGTACACTGTCAGTTATCAACAATAATGTGTAGGTGTGTAGGAAAGCCAAAGGGGGTCATTTGCACTGTCAGTTATCAACAATAATGTGTAGGTGTGTAGGAAAAGCCAAAGGGGGTCATGTACACTGTCAGTTATCAACAATAATGTGTAGGTGTGTAGGAAAGCCAAAGGGGGTCATGTACACTGTCAGTTATCAACAATATTGTGTAGGTGTGTAGGAAAGCCAAAGGGGGTCATGTACACTTTCAGTTATCAACAATATTGTGTAGGAAAGCCAAAGGGGGTCATGTACACTGTCAGTTATCAACAATAATGTGTAGGTGTGTAGGAAAGCCAAAGGGGGTCATGTACACTGTCAGTTATCAACAGTAATGTGTAGGAAACATCCTTGACTGCTTTTTCAATGACCACAAATTTTCCTTTTACACAATTCTGCTTAAAAACCAGACTGTTCACTTTGAAACAAGCCCCAGCTGATACTTGTTCTGGAACTGTGAAGAAAGCAAGATTAGAAAGGTGCAGTTTTCTTGAGATTCATTGTGAACGTTTTGGAGCATCAAGATTCAGTGTCAGAAAATATATTCTGTTTCGTGAGTATGGGCAGAAAAATATCACATTTATTTCATTAGTATGGACCATTTATACTCAGACTGTTCCACATCTTTTGATCTCCCTTGTATCCTTGAATGGATCAAGCACAGGCTCAAAGATTGCCCTCTACATCTTATACTGTGTGCATAGTGCTTTTAGTCTTTCAGCAACTTTTTTCCTCTCCACACTTTCGTTTTGTTCCATTTTGCTACCCTTCGCTGGCTGCTTCGGGGGTGCTGTTGCATTCTCTTTTGAACCCTTGGTGGTGAGAACACCACAGAATTATGGACTGTGGTGTGTCTCTGTTTGACACCAAGAGCACAGACACAATCAGCCGTGTCTCCCTGATGAGTCCGATCCAGCGGACGAAAGGCCTAGGAGCAGGCAATACAAATAGATGTGCCTTCAAGAGGGATTGCGATGGTTCCCTCAGGCGGCTAGTGAAGGGTTTCTCATATTTATAATATATTCCCCCCATTTTCTTCATCTTCAATTTTTTTTTTTCTTTTCTAAAAGTTCAAATCTTTGCCATGTCATTACTATAATGACTGAAGAATTGTTAGCCTGCACTTGTTTTCCCCCACTACTTAATTGTTCAGCATTATATGGACCATTATTTCTTAGAATTAGTGGCCTTTGGGGGCGTTCCATTTCATGGGACGCATTTTAACTTGGTAGGTCTTCTTCAGGCAAGATAAACGAGCAATCACTTGTCTTCCCAAATTCGGCGCAAGACGGGCGTTGAATGAAAATGAGGTCATTGGGGAGGAGACAATGCGAGTTAAAATAGTAATGATGATAAGAATGATACTGATAGCAATAATAGTAATGATGATAAGAATGATACTGATAGCAATAATAGTAATGATGATAAGAATGATACTGATAGCAAAAATAGTAATGATGATAATGATGATATTGAAAAAATGATGGAGAGAGGATTATTGATAATATGACGATAGAAGTCGTTTTAACAGTGGCTATACACACACAGAAGGGGAGAAAGAAGGGTTAGAAGATTGACGAACAGGATGGTTATAGTGGCAACAGTGTCAGTGGTGATGATGATGGCGATGATAATGGTAATGATGGTAACATCAATGATAACAATGATAATAGTAATGGTAACAATAGTAATAGTAGCAATGGTAATAATACTAACAATATTAACAGTAGTAATAGTAATAATGATGAATGTAAAGAAGAAAAATAATAGCAATGATAGTAATGATAATGATAGTAATGATACTAAGAATAATGAGGGAATGGGAGGAAGAAGGGGGAGGGGGAGGACAGGAAGAAAAGGGGAGGAGGAGGGTACAAATTATAGGAAGGATGAAATCTGACAGGTATATTCAACCTTGAACTGTGCAGGACAGTTGTGTCAAATGAAGAGAGGTGACTCATGCACAAGACTCACTTTGGGGTTGCACTCTGCAGGGCTCACACGCGCTTTGTTTGCTGGTCTGGATATTTTCCAAAAATTAATCGATATATATCATTCTCAGTGTGTGTTCAGAACAACAGTGGTTTGTGTGTGTTTATAGTATTTGTGTTTTCCAAGTGGAAGTATGAGGTAGGACCTGACCTTTTGATTTCTTTGCTTTATCAAAAGGAGGTTTTCTTGTGCACTTCTGGTGTGGAAAATGGCAGACGGTTTGGGCGGTGAAGAATATGATGGTAGTGACAGAACAGAACCTCCATGTCAGATGTTTTTTCCATGATGAAAGACATAAGCTCCAGGCTACTTAAATTGGAAGAAAGAGAAAGGCAAACTGGGGTGGACGAAAACTTTAAAACAATGACAGCTGCGCTTCCAGCCCCAGCACATGTTGAGGAAGAGGCTAGCACACACAGCAGCCATGCCGCGGGTGATGGTGAAGCTGGGGTCAGAGGTTAGCACACACAGCAGCCATGCCGCGGGTGATGGTGAAGCTGGGGTCAGAGGTTAGCACACACAGCTGCCATGCCGCGGGTGATGGTGAAGCTGGGGTCAGAGGCTAGCACACACAGCAGCCATGTTGCGGGTGATGGTGAAGCTGGGGTCAGAGGCTAGCACACACAGCAGCCATGTTGCGGGTGATGGTGAAGCTGGGGTCAGAGGTTAGCACACCAGCAGCCATGCCGCGGGTGATGGTGAAGCTGGGGTCAGAGGCTAGCACACACAGCAGCCATGCCGCGGGTGATGGCGAAGCTGGGGTCAGAGGCTAGCACACACAGCAGCCATGCCGCGGGTGATGGTGAAGCTGGGGTCAGAGGCTAGCACACACAGCAGCCATGCCGCGGGTGATGGTGAAGCTGGGGTCAGAGGTTAGCACACACAGCAGCCATGCCGCGGGTGATGGTGAAGCTGGGGTCAGAGGTTAGCACACACAGCAGCCATGCCGCGGGTGATGGTGAAGCTGGGGTCAGCACATGTTTAGAAGAGGCTAGCACACACAGCAGCCATGAGGGTGTAGAGGATATTAGACAACTGTGGATTTTAGGTACATATTTGTGTCGACCTGTATTGTGTATCTTTATGGGTTGCAGCCTACATACATCAGTCATGGCTTAGTCATTAAGGTGTAGCTTTGGTCAAATGATCTGCAAGCTTGATGCATTGTAATTGGTGTCCACTTTGTGACAAGTCAGCTGTGGATCTGAACACCTTGAACCTAAAATATCCAACCCCAACAATGAATTGCCCATTATTGTACAGTATGCATTTATTCATTTTGTTGCTGGAAAATCCGCTCTTGCCATGGGGTGGAAAGTCTGATCTCCAAGCTTGGAGATAGGCCATTCCGCCCCCAGAATTTTTTTCCCCCAGGGAAAATCCACTTTTATCATGGGGGTAGACAGTATGCATTCATATTTCTTCTCCAATCCACTTTCAAACCAATATTCCACACGGTTACAATATATTCAATTCATTTATTTTTCCATGATCCACAGAAAAATAAAGTGTTCCATCAAAAACATGCTGGTGTTGTCAAACTTTTTCTACATCCTGTTACAACACAATTGAATTTCAAATGCATTCAGAGACAGTGGAGTTTGTGGGGGCACTCCTTTCTTTGTGTGGGGGATTTGGGGGCGTCAGGCTATGCGCATTGTGGACTGGTACACTTGGGCAGCATGATGGGTCCACTGTGCACACAGCCTTAGAGGGGTAGGGGGTGTGACACTTCCATCACAAATAGCTCCAACCTTGGACATAAGTTACAGCCATCTTCCTTTCCCTACATCAAGTAGACCCAGATACCAGTGGATGTACACATACAGTTGTCTTGTCATCTCAGGAACAGATACCAGAGGATGTACACATACAGTATTCTTGTCTTGTCCTCTCAGAAACAGATACCAGTGGATGTACACATACAGTACTCTTGTCCTCTCAGAAACAGATACCAGTGGATGTACACATACAGTATTCTTGTCTTCTCTGAAACAGATACCAGTGGATGTACACATACAGTATTCTTCTCTTGTCCTCTCAGAAATGGCCAAGTCAGTACCAGAACAAGGACCACACAGTGGAGACGGAGAAATGGCCTACAGTACCAGAACAAGGACCACACAGTGGAGACAGAGACATGGCCTACAGTACCAGAACAAGGACCACAGTGGAGACAGAGAAATGGCCTACAGTACCAGAACAAGGACCACACAGTGGAGACAGAGAAATGGCCTACAGTACCAGAACAAGGACCACACAGTGGAGACAGAGAAATGGCCTACAGTACCAGAACAAGGACCACACAGTGGAGACAGAGAAATGGCCTACAGTACCAGAACAAGGACCACAGTGGAGACAGAGAAATGGCCTACAGTACCAGAACAAGGGCCACAGTGGAGACAGAGAAATGGCCTACAGTACCAGAACACGGACCACACAGTGGAGACAGAGAAATGGCCTACAGTACCAGAACACGGACCACACAGTGGAGACAGAGAAATGGCCTACAGTACCAGAACACGGACCACACAGTGGAGACAGAGAAATGGTCTACAGTACCAGAACACGGACCACAGTGGAGACAGAGAAATGGCCTACAGTACCAGAACACGGACCACACAGTGGAGACAGAGAAATGGTCTACAGTACCAGAACACGGACCACAGTGGAGACAGAGAAATGGCCTACAGTACCAGAACAAGGACCACACAGCGGAGACAGAGAAATGGCCTACAGTACCAGAACAAGGACCACACAGTGGAGACAGAGAAATGGCCTACAGTACCAGAACAAGGACCACACAGCGGAGACAGAGAAATGGCCTACAGTACCAGAACATGGACCACACAGCGGAGACAGAGAAATGGCCTACAGTACCAGAACAAGGACCACACAGTGGAGACAGAGAAATGGCCTACAGTACCAGAACAAGGACCACAGTGGAGACAGAGAAATGGCCTACAGTACCAGAACATGGACCAACAGTGGAGACAGAAATGGCCTACAGTACCAGAACACGGACCACACAGTGGAGACAGAGAAATGGCCTACAGTACCAGAACACGGACCACACAGTGGAGACAGAGAAATGGCCTACAGTACCAGAACAAGGACCACACAGCGGAGACAGAGAAATGGCCTACAGTACCAGAACAAGGACCACAGTGGAGACAGAGAAATGGCCTACAGTACCAGAACAAGGGCCACAGTGGAGACAGAGAAATGGCCTACAGTACCAGAACAAGGGCCACAGTGGAGACAGAGAAATGGCCTACAGTACCAGAACAAGGGCCACAGTGGAGACAGAGAAATGGCCTACAGTACCAGAACACGGACCACACAGTGGAGACAGAGAAATGGCCTACAGTACCAGAACACGGACCACACAGTGGAGACAGAGAAATGGCCTACAGTACCAGAACAAGGACCACACAGTGGAGACAGAGAAATGGCCCACAGTACCAGAACAAGGACCACAGTGGAGACAGAGAAATGGAGAGAGGGAACTGGCAGCAGAAGAGACATTACCCCGGGTGGGGTGGGGGAGCATAGGAAGGGAACAGAATGGAAGCAGATGCACAGAAAAGAGAAACCATGGACTCACACACTGAGGCTGAGTGAGGACGTGCAGGAAAATGGGGAGCAGGAAAATAAGTGGAACTACTGAAAGAGGGGAGAGAGAGTAGCTCTTCCCCTTCTGTGTGAAAGAAAAGGGATGAATAAAAACTGTGTAGGAGAGGCACAGAAATGTCAGGTGATCTTGATGGGGTAGGGTGGGCAACAAGGAGACATTATATATACAACTCTAATATATATATACAATCTGGAAACTCTGGATACTCGGTAATAACTGTCAGGTTTCTTGACAAGTCAGGTATTAAATTTTAAAAAAGGCAAAAAAAAAAAACAAAAAAAAAACCCCAAAGAAAAAGCAGATGTCACCTATGAGATGAATAAAGACGTTACAACACTGCCATTATTTGCCTGCTGAGCATTGCAGCCATACTACTGCACTTCAGATTCTGCAGTGGCATTCCAAAAGGTTGTTGTAAAACATTCACACATCTTGATGAAAAACAAAATAAATACATTGCTATCTTGTTTATAAAGAAAAAGGCTTTACTGACAGACAGTATGATTTTCTTCCCATTTTACAGCTTTCATTACTATAGCCCAGCCAACTACACATAGTCTTTCATTACTATAGCCCACAGCCAGCTACACATGGTCTTTCATTACTATAGCCCACAGCCAACGACACACGGTCTGTCATTACTATAGCCCAGCCAACTACACATGGTCTTTCATTACTATAGCCCCCAGCCAACTACACACGGTCTTTCATTACTATAGCCCAGCCAACTACACACGGTCTTTCATTACTATAGCCCAGCCAACTACACACGGTCTTTCATTACTATAGCCCAGCCAACTACACACGGTCTTTCATTACTATAGCCACAGCCAACAACACACGGTCTTTCATTACTATAGCCCACAGCCAACTACACACGGTCTTTCATTACTATAGCCCACAGCCAACTACACACGGTCTTTCATTACTATAGCCCACAGCCAACTACACAGGGTCTTTCATTACCATAGCCCACAGCCAACTACACAGGGTCTTTCATTACCATAGCCCACAGCCAACTACACAGGGTCTTTCATTACCATAGCCACAGCCAACTACACATGGTCTTTCATTACATAGCCCACAGCCAACTACACATGGTCTTTCATTACCATAGCCCAGCCAACTACACATGGTCTTTCATTACTATAGCCCACAGCCAACTACACATGGTCTTTCATTACTATAGCCCACAGCCAACTACACAGGGTCTTTCATTACTATAGCCCACAGCCAACTACACATGGTCTTTCATTACTATAGCCCAGCCAACTACACATGGTCTTTCATTACTATAGCCCACAGCCAACTACACATGGTCTTTCATTACTATAGCCCAGCCAACTATACACGGTCTTTCATTACTATAGTCCACAGCCAACTACACATGGTCTTTCATTACTATAGCCCCAGCCAACTACACAGGTCTTTCATTACTATAGCCCAGCCAACTACACATGGTCTTTCATTACTATAGCCCACAGCCAACTACACATGGTCTTTCATTACTATAGCCCACAGCCAACTACACACGTCTTTCATTACTATAGCCCACAGCCAACTACACATGGTCTTTCATTACTATAGCCCAGCCAACTACACATGGTCTTTCATTACTATAGCCCACAGCCAACTACACATGGTCTTTCATTACTATAGCCCAGCCAACTACACATGGTCTTTCATTACTATAGCCCACAGCCAACTACACATGGTCTTTCATTACTATAGCCCACAGCCAACTACACAGGGTCTTTCATTACTATAGCCCAGCCAACTACACATGGTCTTTCATTACTATAGCCCAGCCAACTACACATGGTCTTTCATTACTATAGCCCACAGCCAACTACACATGGTCTTTCATTACTATAGCCACAGCCAACTACACAGGGTCTTTCATTACTATAGTCCAGCCAACTACACATGGTCTTTCATTACTATAGCCCACAGCCAACTACACATGGTCTTTCATTACTATAGCCACAGCCAACTACACAGGGTCTTTCATTACTATAGCCCACAGCCAACTACACATGGTCTTTCATTACTATAGCCCACAGCCAACTACACATGGTCTTTCATTACTATAGCCCACAGCCAACTACACATGGTCTTTCATTACTATAGCCCACAGCCAACTACACATGGTCTTTCATTACTATAGCCCAGCCAACTACACATGGTCTTTCATTACTATAGCCCACAGCCAACTACACATGGTCTTTCATTACAATAGCCCCAGCCAACTACACGGGTCTTTCATTACTATAGCCCACAGCCAACTACACATGGTCTTTCATTACTATAGCCCAGCCAACTACACATGGTCTTTCATTACCATAGCCCAGCCAACTACACACGGTCTTTCATTACTATAGCCCAGCCAACTACACATGGTCTTTCATTACCATAGCCCCAGCCAACTACACATGGTCTTTCATTACTATAGCCCAGCCAACTACACATGGTCTTTCATTACTATAGCCCAGCCAACTACACATGGTCTTTCATTACTATAGCCCAGGCATCTACACATGGTCTTTCATTACTATAGCCCACAGCCAACTACACACGTCTTTCATTACTATAGCCCACAGCCAACTACACATGGTCTTTCATTACTATAGCCCAGGCATCTACACATGGTCTTTCATTACTATAGCCCACAGCCAACTACACATGGTCTTTCATTACTATAGCCCACAGCCAACTACACATGGTCTTTCATTACTATAGCCCAGGCATCTACACATGGTCTTTCATTACTATAGCCCACAGCCAACTACACATGGTCTTTCATTACAATAGCCCAGCCAACTACACACGGTCTTTCATTACTATAGCCCACAGCCAACTACACACGGTCTTTCATTACTATAGCCCACAGCCAACTACACACGGTCTTTCATTACTATAGCCCACAGCCAACTACACACGGTCTTTCATTACTATAGCCCACAGCCAACTACACACGGTCTTTCATTACTATAGCCCACAGCCAACTACACACGGTCATTTAGGGGCTGTCAAACACTTAAGGGGAAAAAGTTTGCAATCTGAAAAAAACTGCATCCTGTAAACGGTTTAGATTGTGAAAAGGCATAATCCACGAACGACCTAATCCTATAACTGAATAGTTGACTTGTTTCAGGTGGATAATAAGACCCAATCCTATGATAACAGAATTGCTGACATCCTTCAGGTGGATAAGACCCAATCCTATGATAACTGAATAGCTGACATCCTTCAGGTGGATAAGACCCAATCCTATAACTGAATAGCTGACATCCTTCAGGTGGATAAGACCCAATCCTATGATAACTGAATAGCTGACATCTTTCAGGTGGATAAGACCCAATCCTATAACTGAATAGTTACATCCTTCAGGTGGATAAGACCCAATCCTATGATAACTGAATAATAACATCCTTCAGGTGGATAAGAACCACTCAATTCTATGATTAACATGAAAACTACAACAATGTACATGGTGGATAAAAAGACTGGTGACGGTCCCCAGGCATCTAGATGGATCAGTTCTCCCCCAGATCAGGTTAGAAAAATTAAACAATGATAACATGTGAAAAAAAATGGAGCACAAGAATCCCTGGGCAACAGACTGGAGACATTGTTCTCCCCCAGATCAGATTAGAAAAATTATAACAATGATAACATGTCAACAACAAAAATGGAGCACAAGAATCCCTGGGCAACTAGACTGCAGACAGAACAGCTAGCGTCCACCCTTGACAGGGGGTACAATTTTTACCACAAGGTCCAAGATATTTCATTTTGTTCTTTTCAAGCTCCGTCTTCTCCTTGTCTACTCTTCTATGTCAATGGAAGACTCTCCATAAGCTGACTGGGCTCCGCCTGTATGTTCCCGGCCTGACTGGGATCCACCATCTTCACCCCTTTGTCCTTACTCCCTCCCCCTTACTCCATCACCATCCCTCTCTCCCATCTCTCCCCTTACCCCCCCCCCTCCCCTTCACACTGAAACCCATCTTCCACGATGGCAAGTTAAGCTCAATTCTGGGGCTGGAAGAGGCTTGGCATCATACCGGAATTTTGAACTTAGGGGGATAAATGTCAGGACACCTACCAGTCATGCTCTGCTTATCTTGCCAAAAAGTCATGCATTCTGTTTGTGCATCTAAGCCTGTGCATCAGTTGTAGAGTATGGTCACCATGGGTCTGGAACACAATTCCTTTCATGACAATAAAGCAGTAGCTACAAGCAAACATGAATGAACGAACATGGGAAGAAATGATGTGGCAAGAACATTAAGATTTGGTGCACGATTGCAGGTCATGATTTCTATCTGTGGATGGCAGAATACTACGCAAGTACGCATTTTCAGTTTTTGTCGTCTACACCCTTACCTAATTCTTGAGGCCTTGTGACCTCCATGGAGCGGACGCTGGGACTGGTGGAGGGAGAACATCATCCAGAGGATGAGGGGGACCAGGCGCCAGTGGTGCCCGTGCCCTAGGACGTGGCATCAGTCGCATCTCTTCTTCAGAGTCAATGTCTGTGGTGACAGCAGAAGGGATGGGTTGTTGCTGCGGTGGACTCTGGTTCCTCGTCTGGCAGACTGGTGGGTGGGAGGAGGTCTCTCTGGTTGACGACCCTCACCGGGCCACCTGACAGTGGCAGGACAGCACACACCTGCTCATGTGGGTTGGCGGTGACACAGTGCGGGTCAGGCTGCCAGAAGTCCTGGATCTTGTTGTGGCCCAGTTTGACGCTCTTCCAGTCGATACTAGACCTCCAATCGCTGACTGTTTCTAGGACCATCTGTCAAATTTTTACGAGTAAGATTTATTTTTGTCCACCGTCAGTATTGCCCAGACAGGTTTTCTATCCCTATACACACATATAGTTACCAGAATGAAAGACAAACGATACAACAACAATATGGAATACAACACCTTGGTGCTATAATGTTTGTTGTCCAAGACCCAAAAATGTTCACTAGGTGCATGAAACCCAACTTCTTCATGCAACATACATTGCCCTGTTTGATGCAACATACTGTATGCCCCATGATCCCAACACTGCATGTGGACATATAGACATCCTTTTATCATAATATAATACAGATGCTTATAAGCCCTCTATTGGAACACTGTCACTAGTGATACAAAAACTATTCATGTTTAACATTTATAAACAGCTGATGTGTCTGCTGATGAACACGTGTACACAGCCATATAGATAAAAGTGGATTCAATGGGTGATGAGTCGCCCACCACTGTCCAGTCATCTTTGTCAAATATTAGTCCTATTAATAACTCATAAATAAATAAATATACATTAATCAAATATCAGTCCTATTAACCTTTACAGCCGCCGCCGTTTGGCGACAACGTGGGACACCGCCGACGTCGCCATTTGGCGGCTAACTAGGGTGACCTAACTCCCGATACTCTCACTCTCGAACATGACGAGATAGATAGAAAG
Organism: Conus canariensis; assembly: GCA_033310375.1. NCBI lineage: Eukaryota > Metazoa > Mollusca > Gastropoda > Neogastropoda > Conidae > Conus > Conus canariensis. The sequence goes on from CM065739.1 coordinate 55,601,168, forward strand.
CCAGCGATAACATAAATAGTTCCGGTATTCACTGACGCATGCCTCACAGCCATTAGCTTCATCAGAGTGGTGTTCAGTTCAGTGTTTTTATCCATTTCTGTTGATAAGTCTTTTATTCATTATGGCGTCACAACCAAGCACTTCAGGTACTCAGCCTCGCCGTACATTTACGACAGATCAGGTGCTGGAAATGTGGAGTAGATGGTCAGTTGATACTGATTTAGTTCAGGAACACCCAGATGGTGACCAGGGCACATTATCTGACAGTGTAAACTCGACCCAGCCGAAACAAGCGTGGCTGACCCAGTTGCACGCGTGGCAAGCAGAGAGGGGCTGGCCTGCGCACAGCAACGAGCCACGGTGGCAACGAGCCAACACAAACTGACGCTGGTAGTGAGTTTCAACTGTTAGCAGTGTGAGTGAGACAACTGATAGTGTAGGCTAACGGTGGGGGCCAACATGGAGGGCTCAAACAAGTGACTGCGAGCACAAAGGCGTCAAGGTCGAAGGGGGTGTGGCAGTGACACGTGGCAGAGGTGTGTGCTGCAGCTAGGCCAGTCACAGAAAAGTTTGACTGGGAGAATGGCTCCCCGGGTTCCAGAGGCCAACAGGCAAATGAATGACTTTTGTTTTCACAAAAATTATTGCTTTCAAAAGTGAGAATGAAAGATATACATGTGTGTGTGTGTGTGTGTGTGTGTGCGCGCGCGCGGTGTGTGTGTGAGAGTGTTCTGTTGTTGTAGTGTGTGTGTGTGTGTGTGTGTGTGTGTGAGAGAGAGAGAGAGAGAGAGAGAGAGTTTGTGTGTGTGTGTGTGTGTGTGTGTGAGCATGTTGTGTTGTGTGTGTGTGTGTGTTTGATGTGTGTGTGTGTGCGTGTGTGTTTGATGTATGTGTGTGTGTGCGTGTGTGTTTGATGTGTGTGTGTGTGTGTGTGTGATTGCTTTTCTGCATCACAACACAGACAGAAGAAATAGTGTCATTTGTAGTTGTAGAATTCTTTTTTTTTTTCATTCTGTCTGAAAACTGAACCCTGGACACACTCACAAACTTGATACTTGTCTGTCTATTGTGCACTGCCATCACCAGTTTTCTGATTTGGAGTATATGGTTTTGAGACTGAAATTTTTCATTCTTCTGATGGATATTACATACTTTTGGTCTTCATTTGGTGAGTGGAGTATTTTTCCTTCCTTGATCAGAGTTTGATGGCATGCATACTTCTTTTTCATGTTGAGATGAAAGGTAACATTCAAAATTTTATTTTGCATTTTTGTTTACTTGAAATTACTAACAAATTTGAAATTGTTCATGACTTACCATTACTAATATATTATATTATTACAAAAATACACTTTTTCTCCTCCATTTAATAAAAAAAAAAACAAACAATGTAAATTGTATTTCTAGTTCCGAGATATCTGCGTTTCACACATGCTGGTATGAAATTATAGTTTTTCGCAAAAAATGGCTGGCGATGGGGATTCATGCAAACCAGAATGTCTGGCCGTAAAAGGGTTAATGACTAATAAATAAATAGATGTACATTACTCAAATATCAGTCCTATTAATAACTAATAAATAAATAAATGTACATTAATCAAATATCAGTCCTATCAATAACCAATAAAGAAATAAATGCACATCAATCATCAACGATCATCAATTAAGCTGAATATTTTTAGTTGCTATGGGGGGGGGGGGGGAGTGTCCTCGCCCAAGATGATTAAAAAAATCTTTCAAATGTGATCACCCAGGCGTAGCCACTAACAAACACCCGGGGTGCATGGGTAGCTTGGCAATGTCGATGCCTCTCAGATTGTGCTGGACACACTGTTGGCCGCTTGGTGTAATGTGAACACTCCCGCACAGGCACACACGGTAGAACACACACACCCCCCCCCCCCCCCCTCCCCCCCCATCTGGAGCTCTACATGTTACTTGCCTCTGCCAACAGTTTTGGCCGTTGACAAGTCCAGATGACCGTGGGCTTGTTCATTCTCTTCACCAGTCCTGGCGGAGCATCAGCTGTTCGTTCGCTGGATGAATGCCGGCACAGTATTGCTGCTTTGTCACATGATGTCTGCAGCTTTCAACAGCTGCATCTGGTGAGTATCAGGCAGCCACTTGCTGTGGGAATGTCGAGCGCCTCTGTGGATCTTCTGTGAGCCATACCGACAGCGTAGTCCCTAACACTTTCATCATGCTTCCTAGAACCAGAGTTATCAGCAGCAACAGTTACTACAGGCGCAAATCACTGTATACTCATGCTACAACTTGCCTTGCCATTTTGACACATCGTCTATGTTGTCCTTACAAAATGATGACATAATTCTCATACATCTCTACTATCTGACCCTCCTGAACTGTGACCAACTTCTTGGTTGTTAAATGTGTGTTGGTGTATAAAACCAGTATGTTCATGGAAAACATAAGTCACTTATGCAAGGTTTTGAAAAGACAAGGACTTCTGAAGTCTTGTTTACCCTCTTGTGCTGCCTTGGTCCATCTCATCAAGGAAACTGCACAGCTTGCATAGGCAAGGCAAGGCAAGGCAAGGCAAGGCAAGGCAAGGCAAGGGCAAGGAAATGTTGCCGACTGTAAAAGCCATATCAGGGCTGTCACCACACTGAAGTCAACTCACAAGTCATTATAAAAAAAAGAAAAAAAAATCACACCTTTTAAAATACACCCAAGAATATGCCGGAAACTTCATTAAACATCTTTGTTCCATAAAACCTGAGATCAGATGAAAAATATTAATCTCTTTCAGCCTGCACTGAAACTTGGGGTGTTAACACCAACCAATGTTGAAAATTATAACAGTGGTAGTGATCACTACCGACATTGTACCTATTGCAATTATCAGTATTATTTTTTGCTTACAACGAACACTGCTATTTCTACTACTGCTATTCCTGGTGGTGTTTACAACGAACACTGCTATTTCTACTACTGCTATTCCTGGTGGTGTTTACAACGAACACTGCTATTTCTACTACTGCTATTCCTGGTGGTGTTTACAATGAACACTGCTTTCTACTACTGCTATTCCTGGTGGTGTTTACAACGAACACTGCTATTTCTACTACTGCTATTCCTGTGGTGTTTACAACAACACTGCTATTTCTACTACTGCTATTCCTGGTGGTGCCACTGCTCTTACCCCTCCCCCCTTTTTTTTAAATTCAAATAATTGGAGAAGTAAAAGTGCGCAGAAGAGGACAGTGTGCAAAGAGTTTTATCCGCATAGTCACATGCAATCTCCTATATCACAAGTATGAGTGGCTGTAGTTGCCGTACACTCAGAAGAAAATGGAGAAACATAAGAACTGTGTTTATCACAGCCACTGTCATAAACGTAATGACTGTTAAGCAACTGAAAGTTACAGTTTTATCTTAGCTCAGGAAGAGACACTTCCATGGAGAAAGAAGTACATTAACACACAGAGTGATAACATTAACACACAGAGTAATAACATTAACACACAGAGTAATAATAACAACAAAGAAGCCATGCCCCTCATCTCTCCAACACCAAAATCCCACCCCCACCCCATCCTTCACACACACACACAGCACACACACACACACGCTCACACAGTAAGCACATCACATGTCGAATCAAAGAAAAGTCATTTAATTGGTAACAGTGAAAGTAAGTAATGCATATTCATTAAGGTCAATTTCCACACTGTTTTCAATATCACCTTTCAGACTCAGTACATCTTTCAGAATTATATTCATTAAGGTCAATTTCCACACTGTTTTCAATATCACCTTTCAGACTCAGTACATCTTTCAGAATTATATTCATTAAGGTCAATTTCCACACTGTTTTCAGTATCACCTTTCAGACTCAGTACATCTTTCAGAATTATATTCATTAAGGTCAATTTCCACACTGTTTTCAGTATCACCTTTCAGACTCAGTACATCTTTCAGAATTATATTCATTAAGGTCAATTTCCACACTGTTTTCAATATCACCTTTCAGACTCGTATATCTTTCAGAATTATATTCATTAAGGTCAATTTCCACACTGTTTTCAGTATCACCTTTCAGACTCAGTACATTTTCAGAATTTCTTCCTGGTTAGTAGTTAGCTCTCCGTCTAACTTCTCAGTTATGTTCACTGTCTTGTCTAGCAAGCTGCGGCTTTCTAGGTTACAGAAGTGTTTTGTAACTTCCCCCCTTTTTGAACCCACCTTGCTCTTGATCTCACTGTCATCCCTTCAATGTTTGTCTTCCTTATCTTTTCTAGCTCTGATCTCACCTCTTCCATCTCTGGTAATAAGTCAACCTGAATACTACTTTCCAGGTGTTTTAAGCTCTGATCTTGCCTCTTCAATCTCTGGTAATGAGTCAACCTGAATACTACTTTCCAGGTGTTTTAATCTGTCTCCAAGTCCCTTCTATTTTCTGCTCTTCTTTTTCTTACACTTGATCACAACACAAAACACAGTTCTCTGCAAATTTCGTCTTTACTTGACTTCATCAGGACTGTTCACTTGGAACACCTTTTTTTCTTGTGAGAAGCAAATGCTCTGTTTTTCCTCGAATTCAGTACAAGAGTTTCAAAGAAAGTGATACTTATTCTGAAGTGTATTATCTATCTCAGGAATGCCTTTTTCAATTTCGTCATATTGTAAACTGAAATATACTATTTGCCTTGGTTTCAAAAATCGGTTCTGTTAACATACAAAGCTCATCTTGTTACCAACGTAATTAAGCCTTGCTGTTTAACTGAATAAGATTTTCACCAGTGTTATTTTCTTGTCTGGAAATCTATTCTTTTATCTTTCATTTCAATGTTTAACCATCAAATAAAAAATCACTAGGTTCAAAAGCACTGTGATTATCTTCACTACTTGGCCATAAATATTTGCTAAGCAATATGTTTTTTGGAGAATTTCAATATCCATAACATATCCAATTAGGTCTCTTAATACATTTAGCATGTTTCTGAGACCCCCCCCCCCCCCCACCACACACACTATATATACCACAAAGCTTTTTGTTGTGTATACAAAGTGGTGTGTGTGCACGTTTGTGTGTGTGTGCGGTGTGTGTGTGTGTGTTGGTGTTGTGTGTGTTGCATATGTATCCGTGTCCCTGGATTGGTGTCAAACTAATTATGTGTGTGCACAGTGGTGTCCCATGAATGTGTGCATGCACATTGCGTTTCCAACTTTTGTCATGTGAATCATATGGATACTTTCCAATTGTGTAGTCTTATAAATACCCTCGACCTCATTGAAATGACTTTTCTATCAACCGTCTGAAACTTCAACGCTTGTAACAATAAGGAAAACCTGTCTCAGGATCACACGGAACAACCAGTGAAAAACAGAATATACCTGTCTGTATGTAGCCATACTCTTATTTTACCGACCTCCCTTCAAACCTCATTTCACGTAAACCATATCGAACCCTGAATTTCAAACCTCTTCAAATGAACAGAAAGAGTTCAAATTAATAATGAAATCGACCTTAGTGAATACTCTGTGGGATGCAAAGCGTTTGCATGTTTGTTGACACTGCTGAATAACTCATTCCTTACCCCATACCTGCCACACATTTTGTGAAAAAGAAAAAAAGACAAAACATGTTTCCCAGTAAGCGTGATTTTATTTAAAGAAAAAAAAAAGGACAAAGAGGCAGAAGGAGGCAAGAGCAGGACAGAGCAGGGAGAGGGGGGGGGGGGCAGGAACAGGATCAGTTAAGAAAAAAAAAAAAAAAGAAAACCGATTTCACCATGAATCATAGCAATGAGAGACATGAAAAAAACAGTTGTAAAAGGAGTGGCCTGTATGCAAACAGCACAAGACTTCTTTCTTTACAGCCGCCTCAGGAACATGGTAAAAACTTTCAGGTTTGGACGGATTTTGTACAATTTGTTATCTGTGTACGAGTTCCATTCATCTTGCCAGGTCTTTGATATAAGCCTGTATTTGGGTTTCAGATCAGTGTGAGGGACAGACAATCTACTCAACTCTTTCTTTGTGACGCTCTTAGCAAGTTGATCAACAACTCGTTGCCTGAAAAGAACACTTTTTTACAATAAGAAAGAAAACTAACCTTGAAGTAGTCGGTGCAGAGCAGGCAGCTGGTGTGCAGGACGAAGTGAATTCCTTGCTGCAGCTACTGCCAGTCTGTACCTCAGTTCCAGGATTTGTCCATCCACTCTGTAGTAAAACAGAAGAGGGCATCTTGTGATTTCAGCATATGGAGAGCAGGTTTGATCATGCATGCACTCTCCCTCTCCACTCTACCACCCTTCCCCATCTTACCCCCTCCTTGCCATGTAAACCTCACCTTGCCCCCCCCCCCCCTCCTCCCCCCCCCTTTTTACCATGCTGTCCACAAGGACTCCATTAAACTGACAATGTTACTGACCTGCATGCAGCAGAGTTCACACTTAATTCAAGAAACTGGAAGCAGAAATAATTTTGGCGACTATCATTTGTATTTTACCTCTTCTGAAACTTATGAAGACAGCTTGGAGTTTGAACTCAAGAAATAGTTTGTGGAGACCAGAATTTGCGCATCTGGTGTTTAAAAAAAAACCACACACACAAAAAAAACACACACCTTTGTTTGGAAAACTAGATTTCTTTTCACTTTAACTGAAAACTTGTGGTCTTGTTTATTCCAGCAGAAAGTTCAGCCTGCAACCCTGTGTCTCAGGGGGGAAGGGGGGGGAGTGGCATGTGGGTGAGGTGGAGGTTCCTGGTGCAACAGGTGTGTGACTTGGCTCATAGATTTCAACTGTGAAGTTACAAAAGGATATTTGGAATGGGATTTAAACCTTGATCCCCACACATGTAGTTCTTGAAGAGTCCAGAAACATTTCAATACATTCACTAGGAAAATGAAGATTATCAAATTATAGGCACAATTTCTAGTGAAAGCAATAATCAGTACAATGTGAAATGTATAGACTATCTTTCAAATTTTTTCCAAAACAGGTTCTAATAAACCTTAAATATACAAGTCGCATCAATAATTCACTGGGGTAACAAACTTAAGGATATACCAATCTCCTGAATATCTTAAATCAGGCATGAAAAATAACAGTTGTAAGATCAGAGGGCATGACTGCTTTGCCGAAATAAATCAAGATGAAGGTGAGGTATGGTAATGTTGCTTATAGCCCAGCCGACCGCAAAGGGCCATATCAGGGCTGTCACCGCACTGAAGTCAACTGAAGTCATTTACTAAACAAAAAAAACTCAATCACACAACCCTTTAAAACACATGTTCTCAAAACACACTGGGACTTTAGTTAAAATTCTTTCCTCTGTAAAATCTTAGATCACATGAAAAATGCTGACCTTCAGAAATTCAAAGATCACATCAGGTGGGACACATCTCTGAGTAAGGTTTTCATGGAATCTGCTGCAAAATATAAATTTATGTTTCACACCATGCAAGTCCCAGTACTCTAATAGAGCATGTTTCCCTGTGAGTGGTACAAGACACGGAATGCACCAAGGAACTTCTTCACCTTTTAAAAGGAGTGGCCTGTATGCAAACAGCACAAGACTGTCTCTTCTTTATGTCCGCCTCGGGAACATGGTAAAACTTTTAATAGTTTGTTATCCTCTGTGAGTACCATTCCTTTTGCCAGACTTCTCTGACATAAGCCAGGATAACCTTTAGGTGTTTCACATCAGTGTGAGGGATAGACACTTCTTGACATAAGCCTGAACTTTGGGTTTCAGATCAGTGTGAGGGATAGACACTTCTTTGACATTAAGCCCTGGGCTTTGGGTTTCCAGATCAGTGTGAGGGATAGACACTTCTTGACATAAGCCTGAACTTTGGGTTTCACATCAGTGTGAGGGATAGACACTTCTTGACATATAAGCCTGAACTTTGGGTTTCAGATCAGTGTGAGGGATAGACACTTCTTGACATAAGCCTGGGCTTTGGGTTTCACATCAGTGCGAGGGATAGACACTTCTTGACATAAGCCTGGGCTTTGGGTTTCAATCAGTGTGAGGGATAGACACTTCTTTGAATAAGCCAGACTTTGGGTTTCATCAGTGTGAGGATAGACACTTCTTTGAAAAGCCTGCTTTGGGTTTCAATCAGTGTGAGGGATAGACACTTCTTTGAACTTTGGGTTTCACATCAGTGTGAGGGATAGACACTTCTTGCATAAGCTGAACTTTGGGTTTCACATCAGTGTGAGGGATAGACACTTCTTCTGGAACTTTGGTTTCAATCAGTGTGAGGGATAGACACTCTGAATAACCTGAACTTTGGTTTCACATCAGTGTGAGGGATAGACACTTCTTTGACATAAGCCTGAACTTTGGGTTTCAGATCAGTGTGAGGGATAGACACTTCTTGACATAAGCCTGGGCTTTGGGTTTCAATCAGTGTGAGGGATAGACACTTCTTGACATAAGCCTGGGCTTTGGGTTTCAATCAGTTTGAGGGATAACACTTCTTGACATAAGCCTGGGCTTTGGGTTTCAACCAGTGTGAGGGATAGACGATCTACTCAACTCTTTCCTTGTGGCACTCTTGACAAGCTGATCAACCAACTCATTGCCACAAATGCCCACATAGCTGGGAACCCAAGCAAAAACTATGTTGCATCCATCTGATTTCAGGGAGGTGTACAGTTCGAATAATTTCAGCAGTTGAGGATGCTTGAAGTTACGGCAGGCAGTGGTCTCCAAAACAGAAAGGGAGTCTGTCCGACAAAATGAGGAAATCTTTATGTTTTGACATAGAGGCCATCTCAAGAGCCAGGACCAAGGCTGTCAGGTCAGCAGTGCAGATGGAGCTGTCAGTGGGAATGTGTTTACAACATCTCTGAGAAGGGTCTGTTGCACAATACACAGCAGAGGCAACCTCCTCCTCAGATTTGGAACCACTGATGAACATTCTTCCGAAGGATGGAAACTTCCAACACAGTTCCTGTGTGGGGGCAACGTGCTGTCTCTGTGTGTGTGTGCTGTGTGTGTGTGTGTGTGTGTGTGTGTGTGTGTGTGTGTGTGTGAGTGTGTGTGTGTGTGTGGTGGTGGTGTGGCTGTGGCTCGTGTTTGTGTCAGTGAGCGAGTGTGCGTGCGAGCGTGAGAGAGAGAGTGAGTGTGCATGCATGTTCTGTGTCAGCATGTGTGTTTGTGTACATGTGTGGCATCATGTCTGCATTTCCCTTGGCCACACATCATAATTAGCAATATGCACCAAATAACTACAGCATTCATGAAGTGTTCTGAGGCTTAACATACATTTGAGTCAAAGATTAAGATTAAAACTGATTATACAAATAGACAACCCCGAACAATTCTGTTTTGAAGGCATTCTACTGGTCACATGATCATTCACAATCCAGAAATAATGAGTCATTGTTTAGCTGACACCACATTCTGAGGCCTGTCCACTCACCTGTGACCCTGTTTTTGTTCCCAGCTGGTCTACCCGAAATAGCGCCATTCTTTTCATATCAATCTGTCTGCTTGCAAGCATCCAGCATGTATCTTGACCAGTATGTGAAGGAAAAGGAGAATCAACTTTCAGAGAGAATAACAATTCTCTAAGAAATTAAATGTCAGCATTTTATTTCTTGACTCCTTAAACGTGGCATTAATGCATTGATTTATGGTGTGCAGCCTGCACACAACTTTCCTCTAAACCTATTGAAGAAACAATGCCCATGTGAAAAGCTTCAATCCATTTTCAACTCAACAGTTTACAGGGCACCTGCACACTCAGGTTAGTCTAGAAGTCCTCCGAAAGCACCTATTAACTCTGTGGTAGCGTGCAACAGCCTATTTGGAATTTTTGCCCACATGTAAATGACACTGGCTACTGAAGCACTTGCCAACATCATTTTAGAAACATTCTTAAAAACAATATGGTTATGATGAGTACAGACCAATATTGTTTCTTCATTTACATTTAAACTATGTTCCCATAAAGTCACATTCTTATGATGATTTGTCAGTTTTGAAGTTATATATACTGAACACTGAAAATTCTTGGGATCACCCCCTGAGTGCAAGAAAAAAGATGGGACAAAAGAGCAGCTCCAACTCCATAATCAATCACCTGCTCAGACTTCATATGCAATAACCTGCTCAGATTCATATTACATTATGTGGTTCATATTGCATATGAATCTGCCTGGTCAATGGAGGTACGGTGAAACCACCGCACCAACAGTTTTCTCCTTTCCGGTGATTTAAATGCAAACTCGAACTTACTCTTAAAAAAATCTTAAATAAATGTTAGTGAACCGCCCAGAGAAATGTGGACAAATGAGTCAAGACAAAACAAAGCATTTCGACCCCTTAGGTCTTCCTCAGGTGAGAAACAAATGAATAAAATGAAAATTAACTTAGCTTGGATCGCTTCAGAGTTCAGCGCAAGGAAGAAGGCGCCTTCTTCCTTGTGCTGAACTCTGAAGCGATCAAAGCTAAGTGAATTTTCGTTGTTTTATTCGTTTGTTTCTCACCTGAGGAAGACCTAAGAGGTCGAAACACGTTGTGTTTTGTCTTGTGACTCGTTTGTCCACGTTTCTCTGGGCGGTTCGCTAACATTTAAGATTTGTTTAGATTTCCGCCTGCAGTCGTCTCACTTTGCAACTAGATTTACTCTTAAAAATCTTACCAATATCTCTATGGGATGGACAGCTGCCAAATCACTGTAGAAAGAAACTCGTGGAGAGCGTGGCAGCAGAGAGTCCTCAGAAGAGAAGCCCCCTTCAAGCAAGTGTTTCGGCCCTTATCTCCTGACACTCTAGGGGGGTTGGGCCACACCCGGTTCATGACTCCGGATGTCCCTCTGCTGCCCCTTTTTTTTTTCCCATCTTGGGACGAGCCATGGCTGGGATTCGAACCCATGACCTTCTGGACATGCTCATTTTCCACTTAATGACTCGCGCTTTAACCACTGAGCCACAAGGACACCTGATATTTGTAGGGAAATTAAGCCTTATGAAGTTCACTTTTGTTCCTCCTTGACCAGATCCAGCTTGAACACCTCTCTGCCGCTTCTGCCATTGCTTTCAGGGCTCTGGTTTTTTCCCTCCCTGCAACTGAGAGCTGTTTCATGAGGCTGTATGCAGACGTTCCTACAAACCCCCTAGCTCCAATTTCTGCAGTGAGGACTTTGACCTGATAGCCTTCTCTCCTCAGGCTGTTTGCCAGATCAGCATACTTTTCAGTCTTGTAGATTTGAGCTGCCTCCATTCTGTTCTCATATGGCACCGTGAGCTCGATCATGATCAGCTGCTTGGTTGACTTAGAGTGGACTACTATGTCTGGTCTCATGCCACTCTTGCTGATGATCTCTGGGTGACTCTTCCATTCTGGGAGGTCTGCAGTGCACTCCCAGTCATCTGCCCCGTCCAGCAGATTCTGCCTGCATGTTTCGAGTGGCACTGTTGTTCTTGGCCATGATTTGCTGCCTCCTGCCGTGAAGAATGTTGCGGGTGCTTTTGGAGTCCTGATTTTCCCTTTTGTGGTGTTGGTACTAGCCCAGACTACTTGTACAATCTCTTTGAGCACTTGGTTGTGCCTCCATGTGTACCTTCCTTGAGCCAGGGCTACTTTACATGAGCTTAGGACATGCTCCACTGTTTGTTTTTCATGGCAGAGGGGGCATGCAGGATCGTCTGTTTTCCCCCACTTCACCAAGTTTGCATTTGAGGGCAGAAGGTCATATGCAGATCTGAGAATGAAGCTGATCCTGAGAGGGGCCATGTGCCAAATGTCATTCCAAGTGAGACTTCTTTGGAGTGCATTCTCCCACGTTGTCCATTGCCCTTGCTGGCTCTGCTGGACTGCTTTTTGGAGTCTTTTTTGGTCTTCTTCTTTTCTCATCTCCTGAATCATCATGTCTTTTTTGGCTTTTCCTTTGGCCTTTGACCACCATTCAGTTTTGGTCACCCCCAGTCCTTGTCTGTTGGTCTGTGTGTGTCCTGTTATTTCTCTGATCTTGAGACTTTCTTTTGCAGAATCCATCGCCTCTTGAACTTTCCATTTTCTGCCTGTCTTCAGCTGGGGCTTGATTGCTTCTACCACCTTGTCTCCTGAGTCCTCCAGCATGCTTTGAAGTCTGATCTTCCCTGCTTTGTATTCCTCCAGGATGGATTTCAGTGGTAGTTTCAGCTTTGCTTGGCGACAGTACAGCGCTATGTCAGTCAGACAGGGTGGGACACCAAGCCATTTCCTTGTGAACTTGTTGATTTTGGCTTCCATTGCCTCCACTATGCTGGTGCAGATGTCGTATATCATCAGAGGCCATAGGAGCTTTGGTATCAGCATGAACTGCAGACACCAGACCTTGTATTTGCCAGGGAGCCCACACTGGTCAATGGTCTCCAAGCCTTCCTCCGCCATCTGCTTGGTTTCTTTTGCTCTTTGTGTGTCTTTCAGCGTATCATCATACCATCTTCCAAGGCTCTTGACTGGTTCTTCTGTGACTGTTGGAATGGCCTGGTTGGCAACACTGAAGACCACAGATCCGGCCACTTTTCCTTTCCTCAGTGAGAGACTCCGTGATTTTTTTGGCTTGAACTTCATTCTGGATGAGGCAACTATGTCGTTCAGCCTCTCCAGCACATGACGTGTCTCGTCTTCTCTGGATGAAATCACTGTAGTGTCATCCATGAAGGCCTTGAGAGGAGGCATCTTGTATCCATCGCCAAGGTCTGT
>CM065739.1:55621345-55638845 GCA_033310375.1 Conus canariensis
CCACTTTATACCTCAACCCACACAGCCCTTTTCGCCCACTCCACTCCTCTACACCCAGCAGGACAAGCAAACAAAATAAACACACCAGGAGACCCCTCCGCATTGTCTCCATGAACTGCCACTCCATCATAGGCAAAGCCGCTGACCTTGATAATCTTGTCCAAAGCGTAAAACCTGATATCATCCTGGGACAAGAATCATTCCTAACGAAAGGCCATAAGAACAGCGAAATCTTCCCCCAGGCTACAACATCTGTAGAAAAGACAGGACTCACAAGGAAGGGGGAGGTGTTTTCATTGCCGTATCATCAGATTTCACCTCACTAGAGGAACCAGACCTCAGCACAAACTGTGAGATCCTGTGGGTGAAAATAAAACTAACAGGAAGACAATCACTTCTCATCGGCTGCTATTACAATCCACACACTCGAGACGCAGACAGCCTTAGGGCATTCACCAAGTCTGCTCGCCGAGCCAACACCACCAACAACATCATTGTGGTAGGCGGTGACTTCAACCTTCCGGGCTGGCATTGGCCCACCCAAACTCTAAAACCAAAATGCCCATACGTTGAACTTCACCGCCAGTTCATGGACGACATACGAGACCTCGGGTGGGAACAACTTGTCCAAAAACCCACACGAGGGGGGGAACATTCTTGACCTCCTCCTCACAAACCACCCAAACCTCGTCCCCAGAACAGAACTCCTTCCAGGATTCTCAGACCATGACGCGACCTTCATGGAACTACAAATACCCCCCCCCCCCCCCCCCCCCGTCCCCCCTAAAAATCCCCAAACGCAGAGAAAAATCCCCATTATCAACAGCAAATGCGAAGCCCCATTGAAAGAGGCAGCAGCACAACTGAGCAGCCACATAACATCGACTTTCAACGAGGACAGCAATGCAAGTAACATCTGGACAGAAATCCGTGATGGCCTTACTCAGGCCGTCTCCGACCATGTCCCCCACAAAAAAGTGAGAGCCAAACACAACCTCCCGTGGATCGATCACGATACCAAAAAACTCATCAAAAAAAGGGACAGACTGCACAAGCAGTGGAAAAAATCAGGAGATGAAGCCTCCAGTGCCAGTTTAAAACACTAAAAAGACAAGAAAAAGGCCGGCGCCAATACTGGAAGTACATGGAGGAGCTGATACGTGAAGACAACTCAGACCAGACAACACCTAAAAAGAAGTTCTGGAGTTTCATCGAGTCCAGACGGACGGAGGGGACCGGAGTCTCCCCACTGAAAGATGGAGGGAAACTGATCACAGACCCACAGAAAAAAGCAGAACTCCTCAACAAACAGTTTCAGTCTGTGTTCAGCCCCAAAGACAAAATCACCCCTGAGCAATTCAATCTACGCTGCCGCCCAAACCCAAACTCCCCCCAATACCCAGACTGTGAAGACGTCAACATCACAGAAACAGGAGTGAAAAAGGTACTGCATGGCCTCAGTGAGGCCAAAGCATGTGGACCTGACAACATTACCCCACGACTCTTGAAAAGCGTAGCGGACGAAATAGCCCAGCACTCACTCTCCTGTTCCGCTGCTCATACAACTCTGGACAAGTGCCAAGTGATTGGAAACAGGCCCACATCACTCCTGTCTTTAAAAAGGGTGAGAAGTACAAACCATCAAACTACCGCCCTATCTCACTGACGTGCATCGCATGCAAAATGATGGAGCATATCCTCACCAGCCACATCACGATACACGCAGAGAAGCACGACATCTTGTGCCACCAGCAGCATGGCTTCAGGCGCGGACGTTCGTGTGAGACCCAGCTGATAGGGTATGTGGACGAAATCACTGAAGAAATCATGAGAGGTCATCAAGAGGACACAATCGTACTCGACTTCTCCAAAGCATTCGATAAAGTCAGCCATACCCTCCTCATCCACAAACTTCATCGCTATGGAATCAAAGGACGAACAAATGCTTGGATAGAAAACTTCCTCACAGACAGACAACAAGCAGTGCTGGTAGAAGGACAAAGATCGTCGTACGTCCCTGTAGACTCAGGAGTTCCCCAAGGCTCAGTCCTAGGACCAAGCCTATTTATTTATTACATTAATGACCTCCTGGCAGGTATCAGCTCCAAAGTCCGCCTGTTCGCAGATGACACGATGTGCAGCCACACAATAAAGAAAGCATCCGACCAACAGACACTACAAAACGACCTTGACACTCTGACAAAGTGGGAACAGCAGTGGTCCATGAGCTTCCATCCAGAAAAGTGCTCAACACTAAGTGCTACACGGCGACAGAACAAACTCCAACCTGTGTACAAACTTCATGGACACACTCTAGAAGGTGTGACCTCAACCAAATACCTAGGGGTCACGATCCAAGACGACCAAAAATGAGGATCCCACATTGAGTCGATCACCGCAAAAGCCAGCAAAACCGTCGGCTTCCTTAGACGAAACCTCAAAATCGGAAACAAGAAGATGAAAGAAACTGCATACACAACCCTTGTTCGACCGATTGTTGAGTAAGCGTCATGCGTTTGGGACCCACACACCAGAAACGAGATCCAGGAGATCGAAAAGATCCAGCGTAGAGCAGCCAGATGGGTCACACACAGCCATAGACCCACAACCAGTGTAGATGAAATCCTACGCTCTCTGAA
Source organism: Conus canariensis (assembly GCA_033310375.1). Classification (NCBI taxonomy): domain Eukaryota; kingdom Metazoa; phylum Mollusca; class Gastropoda; order Neogastropoda; family Conidae; genus Conus; species Conus canariensis. The sequence goes on from CM065739.1 coordinate 55,623,985, forward strand.
GTGGCCTACATTAGAGAAACGCAGACAAAATGCCAGACTGGAAATGATGTACAAATTCTATCACGATCTTGTTGACATCAACTCCAAGTACCTGCCCAGGAAATCCCAGACCAGAAGAAGTTTAAGAAAAAAACAACAGCTGCAGCTACGACATCCCACAATGCAGGACAGACTACCGACAAATGTCCTTCCCAAGAACCATCCCAGAGTGGACAAATTACCAGAGGCTGTGGTGACGGCGGAGACCCTGGACCGCTTCAGGTTCAGACTCGCCTGTCACCAATAACACCAACGACAACATCCCAACCCCCCCCCCCCATCCCCCCCCGCCTCCTCCTACACCCCCACCCCCCTTTTTCCCCCCACTTCCTCCTCATCTCCACTCCCTCCTCCCCACCCACCCCTTAAGCTGAAATCAAAATTATGTCTGACAAACACAGCGCAAATCTTCGCAAACCCCCAAGTATACGACAGAGTCATCAGCATAATGATGTTGGTCGTGAAGGAGAAGAAGTGAGATTTGGCCACATGGCAACAGCAAAGAAAAGGCCGTCCGTGCGAAACTACACAACGCTGACATTGACTGGACAAGAAGTCATCGTTTCTTCCCACATACATCGGTTCTCTAGACACGGCAGTGATGCCAAGGACGCAGAGGGAGAGGAGCAGGGTACTGAGGAGAGGGGATGGGCAATATGGGTTGGAGGGGAGGCAGCGGGGATGGGGGTTAGAGGCAATGAAAAGCACCTGTATGTCATACAGAAGACCTATCCGCCACTCCCGACACGCGTGTCTATCAGTCACTTGGTTTTGCTGAGTGAACATTGGGCTTACGAGGAGATGAAGTCCTATATCCCCTCTCCGTGAACATTGGGCTTACGAGGAGATGAAGTCTGCCTGTTATCCCCTCTCCGTGAACATTGGGCTTACGAGGAGATGAAGTCCTGTATCCCCTCTCCGTGAACACTGGGCTTACGAGGAGATGAAGTCCTGTATCCCCTCTCCGTGAACACTGGGCTTACGAGGAGATGAAGTCCTATATCCCCTCTCCGTGAACACTTGGGCTTACGAGGAGATGAAGTCCATTTTCCCCTCTCCGTGAACACTGGGCTTACGAGGAGATGAAGTCCTGTATCCCCTCTCCGTGAACACTGGGCTTACGAGGAGATGAAGTCCTATATCCCCTCTCCGTGAACATTGGGCTTACGAGGAGATGAAGTCCATTATCGCCTCTCCGTGAACACTGGGCTTACGAGGAGATGAAGTCCTATATCCCTCTCCGTGAACACTGGGCTTACGAGGATGAAGTCCTATATCCCCTCTCCGTGAACACTGGCTTACGAGGAGATGAAGTCCTATATCCCCTCTCCGTGAACATTGGGCTTACGAGGAGATGAAGTCCTATATCCCCTCTCTGGAAACTTGTGCACGAGGTCCTGGTTTGACACGAGTTGTTTCTCTTCGTTTTCCTCTTTTCTGAGAGTGGCTCTTTTCGTTTGTTTTGTTTGTTTGTTTTTTGTTTGTTTGCTTGTTTTGCCAGAAACAACACATTTTACAATTCATAGGCCAACATAATGCCGAAGTGACACGATAGTAGAATTAAAGTACACACACGAGGTATTCGTGTTACAGAAAAATCTCAGGTGGGTGGGTCACATAGACCTACAAAAGGGAAAGGGAGCGGTGAGGGGGGGAGGGGGGGGGACGAAGGGGAAAGAGGGGAGAGACATGTGAGGGCGGGAGAGTGGAGGGGGGGGTAAGGTGGGGGGGGGGGGGGCTTGAAAATTGAACGTGTACATTGTGGGCGTAGAAGGCCTAACATTGCCAGAGTGGGTGGGGTAGGATGGTGGGGTGGTGGGGTGGGGTGGAGAATGGGGCTTGAACTAGGATTCCCCTTGAACTCAAGTACTACCCAACGACGGAGAGATGTAGGACACGTTTGTTCAGGAAAGGAGGGATTGAAAAGACACAACTAAAGTGTTTTCCTTACACTTTGTGAAGCAACAAGAAGAGCACCACCAGCAGTAGATAAGAACAGCAGCTAAGCATCAGAAGCAGCAGCAGCAGAAGTAGTAGTAGTAGTAGTAGTAGTAGTAGGGTGGTGGTGGTAGAAGTGCAGTGGTGGTAGTAGTAGTAGTAGCAGTGTGTGTGTTGTTAGAGTAGTAGTAATAGTGTTGTAGTAGAGTGTAGTAGTATAAGTTGTTGTGTGTTAGAGGTAGTAGTAATAGTGGTGTAGTAGTAGTAGTAAGTAGCAGTAGTACTAGTAGTAGCAGTAGTAGTAGTATGCAGAACCAGTAGCAGCAACATTAGTAGTGGTAGTAGTTTTACTGTATTTGCAGCACGAGAGGAGAGAGAGAGAGAGAGAGAGAGAGAGAGAGAGAGAGAGAGAGAGAGAGAGAGAGAGAGATCACATACTGCCTATGTGTTGTGCTCATATCTGTAGAAGATCAGTTGTCTGCTGTCTCCATTGCGAGGAAGACTACCTTGACGTGAGACCAACGGAGAATGGAGTCTACACGCTTAACTGCACAACAGTGCACACACACAAACACACACACACACACACACCACACACACACACCACACACACACACACACACACACACACACACTACATGCACAGACACACATACCTAAGCACGTACACACAAACACACGCATATGCTCATTTATGCGTGCACCCCCCCCCCCCCCACACACACACACACACACGCACGCACACACACATACGTACATGCACACAAACATACGTAAGGATACACATACAAACTTACACAAATGCTCATTTACACACGCACACAAAACACCCCTCCTCCTTCCTCCCATGTGTACCATGTTAGTTCCCTGTGTGTTGTGCCAGTCCATTGTGTGCACTGTGTTAGTTCTCCATGTGTACCTTGTTAGTTCCTTGTGTGTTGTGACCAGTCCATTGTGTGCACTGTGTTAGTTCTCCATGTATGCCATGTAGTTCCCTGTGTGTTTGTGACAGTCCATTGTGTGCATGTGTTAGTCTCTCCATGTTACCATGTTAGTTCCCTGTGTGTTGTGACAGTCCATTGTGTGCACTGTGTTAGTTCTCATGTATACCATGTAGTTCCCTGTGTGTGTTGTGCAGTCCATTGTGTGCACTGTGTTAGTTCTCCATGTATACCATGTAGTTCCCTGTGTGTTGTGCAGTCCATTGTGTGCACTGTGTTAGTTCTCCATGTATACCATGTTAGTTCCCTGTGTGTGTTGTGACAGTCCATTGTGTGCACTGTGTTAGTTCTCCATGTATACCATGTTCAGTTCCCTGTGTGGTTGTGACAGTCCATTGTGTGCACTGTGTTAGTTCTCATGTATACCATGTCAGTTCCCTGTGTGTGTTGTGACAGTCCATTGTGTGCACTGTGTTAGTTCTCCATGTATACCATGTTAGTTCCCTGTGTTGTTGTGACAGTCCATTGTGTGCACTGTGTTAGTTCTCCATGTATACCATGTTAGTTCCCTGTGTGTTGTGCCAGTCCATTGTGTGCACTGTGTTAGTTCTTCATGTATACCTGTAGTTCCCTGTGTGTTGTGACAGTCCATTGTGTGCCTGGTTAGTCTCCAGTATGGTATGTTAGTTCCCTGTGTGTGTGTGACAGTCCATTGTGTGCACTGTGTTAGTTCTCATGTATACCATGTAGTTCCCTGTGTGTTGTGCATCCATTGTGTGCACTGTGTTAGTTCTCATGTATCCATGTCAGTTCCCTGTGTGTGTTGTGCAGTCCATTGTGTGCACTGTGTTAGTTTCCATGTATACCATTCAGTTCCCTGTGTGTTGTGCAGTCCATTGTGTGCACTGTGTTAGTTCTTCATGTTACATGTTAGTTCCCTGTGTGTTGTGACAGTCCATTGTGTGCACTGTGTTAGTTCTCCATGTATACCATGTAGTTCCCTGTGTGTTGTGACAGTCATTGTGTGCACTGTGTTAGTTCTCATGTATCCTGTTAGTTCCTGTGTGTGTTATTCCTGTGTGTTGTCATCATTGTGTGCATGTGTTAGTTCTCATGTATACCTGTAGTTCCCTGTGTGTGGCAGTCCATTGTGTGCTGTGTTAGTTCTATGTACATGTGTTCCCTGTGTGTTGTGCAGTCCATTGTGTGCACTGTTTAGTTCTCATGTATATTTAGTTCCTGTTTTGGCCAGTCCTTGTGTGCACTGTGTTAGTTCTCATGTATCCATGTTAGTTCCCTGTGTGTTGTGCAGTCCATTGTGTGCACTGTGTTAGTTCTCATGTATCCATGTTATTCCCTTGTGTGTGCAGTCCATTGTGTGCACTGTGTTATTCTTCATGTATACATGTAGTTCCGTGTGTTGTGACAGTCCATGTGTGCATGTGTTAGTTCTCCATGTATATGTTAGTTCCCTGTGTGTTGTGCATCCATTGTGTGCACTGTGTTATTCTCCTGTATCATGTAGTTCCCTTTGTCAGCATTGTTGACGTGTATTTCATTATGTATTCTGTGTGTGTTGTGCAGTCCATGTGTGCACTGTTGTTTCCCGTGTGTTGCAGTTCCTTGTGTGTTGTGTCAGTCCATTTGTGTCACTGTGTTAGTCTCCATTGTATCCATGTGTTATTCTGTCTTGTGTGCAGTCCTTGTGCACTGTGTTAGTTTTCCAGTGTATCCATGTGTTCCTGTGTTTGCAGTCCATTGTGTGTGTGTGTAGTTCTCATGTAACTGTATGTTCCTGTTGCTGTTGCTCCATGTGTGCACTGTGTTGCATCCATGTGTGCACTGTTAGTTCTCATGTAGTGATGTGTGTCCCTGTGTGTGTGTTAGTTTTGTACTGTGTTAGTTCCCTGTTGATGTATCCATTTGTGTGCATCTGTTGTGTTCCTGTTTAGTTACCTGTATGTCCTGTGGTTGTCTGTCCTTTGTGCACTTGTGTAGTTTATTCTCATGTTACCATGTTAGTTCCCTGTGTGTTGTGACAGTCCTTGTTGTGTATGTTTAGCATGTTATCCATGTTATGTCAGTTCCCTGTGTGTTGTAGCGTCCATGTGTGCATGTGTTAGTTTGCTAGTCATGTGTCAGTTCCCTTGTGTTGTGCAGTCATTGTCACTGTGTTTAGTGCTCATGTATGCACTGTTAGTTCCCTGTGTGTTGTGAGTCCATTGTGTCACTGGTCATTTTCATGTTAGTCTTGTTATGTTCCCTGTGTGTTGTGACAGTCCATTGGGGCACTGTGTTAGTTCTCCATGTATACTGTTTCCTGTGTGTTGTGACAGTCCTTGTTGCACTGTGTAGTTTCTGTATCATGTTAGTTCCTGTGTGTTGTGACAGTCCATTGTGTGCACTGTAGCTTATGTATCCTGTTTGAGTTCCCTGTGTGTGTACAGTCCATTTGTACTGTGTTGTTTCTTGTATCCATGTGAGTGTTCCCTGTGTGTTGTGCAGTCCATGTGTGCACTGTGTAGTTCTCATGTATCCATTGTTAGTTCCCTGTGTGTTGTACAGTCCATTGTGTGCACGTGTTAGTTCCATGTTACTTTCAGTTCCCTGGTGTTCTGGTGTTTCCATTGTGTGCACTGTGTTAGTTCTTCATGTATACCTTTGTTCCTGTGTGTTGTGACAGTCCATTGTTGCACTGTGTTAGTTCTCATGTATCCTGTGTTCGTACAGTAGTTGTGTGCACTCATTTGTTCCTGTTTATCCTTTATCCTTGTTCCCTGTGTTTGTGACAGTCCATTGTGTGCACTGTGTTAGTTCTCATGTATCCATGTTAGTTCCCTTGTTGTTAGTGCAGTCCTGTTGTTCACTGTGTTCATTTTCATGTATCCATGTTAGTTCAGTCCATTGTGTGCACTGTGTTAGTTCTTCATGTATGCCATGTCAGTTCCCTGTGTGTGTTGTGCCAGTCCATTGTGTGCACTGTGTTAGTTCTCATGTATACCATGTTAGTTCCCTGTGTGTGTTGTGCCAGTCCATTGTGTGCACTGTGTTAGTTCTCCATGTATACCATGTTAGTTCCCTGTGTGTGTTGTGCCAGTCCATTGTGTGCACTGTGTTAGTTCTCCATGTATGGTATGTTAGTTCCCTGTGTGTGTTGTGCCAGTCCATTGTGTGCACTGTGTTAGTTCTCCATGTATGCCATGTTAGTTCCCTGTGTGTGTTGTGACAGTCCATTGTGTGCACTGTGTTAGTTCTCCATGTATACCATGTTAGTTCCCTGTGTGTGTTGTGCCAGTCCATTGTGTGCACTGTGTTAGTTCTCGATGTATGCCATGTTTGTTCCCTGTGTGTTTTGTGACAGTCCATTTTGTGCACTGTGTTAGTTCTCCATGTATGGTATGTTAGTTCCCTGTGTGGTATGCTAGTCCATTGTGTGCACTGTGTTAGTTCTTCATGTATGGTATGTTAGTTCCCTGTGTGGTATGCTAGTCCATTGTGTGCACTGTGTTAGTTCTCCATGTATGCCATGTTTGTTCCCTGTATGTGTTGTAAATCCGCTAAGTATATCACGCAGGGCCTCTGAGAGTGCTGTCTGAACCTCTTAAAAAACTGTGAAGTTTGATAGTTTAGACATATTGTGTCAGACCTAACCATTTATCATGTATCCCCCCCCCCCCCCCAGGTACATTTGGTAATTGTTCTCCAGCACCGAGAGTTGACAGGGTGCCAGAGAAACTGGTCACATCACAACGCTCACACACAGGACAGTATTGTCCTTCAGCACCAAGAGGTGACATGGTGCCAGAGAGACTGGTCACACCACGACAACACAGGATGGCATTGTCCTTCAGCATCAAGAGGTGACAGGGTGCCAGAGAGACTGGTCACACCACAACACTCACACACACAGGATGGCATTGTCATTCAGCACCAAGAGGTGACAGGGTGCCAGAGAGACTGGTCACACCACAACACTCACACACAGGATGGCATTGTCATTCAGCACCAAGAGGTGACAGGGTGCCAGAGAGACTGGTCACACCACAACACTCACACACAGGATGGCATTGTCCTTCAGCACCAAGAGGTGACAGCGTGCCAGAGAGACTGGTCACACCACAACACACACACAGGATGGCACTGTCCTTCAGTACCAAGAGGTGACAGGGTGCCAGAGAGACTGGTTACACCACAACACACGCACAGGATGGCACTGTCATTCAGCACCAAGAGGTGACAGGGTGCCAGAGTGACTGGTCACACCAGAACACTCACACACAGGATGGCATTGTCCTTCAGCACCAAGAGGTGACAGGGTGCCAGAGAGACTGGTCACACCACAACACTCACACAGGACGGCATTGTCCTTCAGCACCAAGAGGTGACAGGGTGCCAGAGAGACTAGTCACACCACAACACTCACACACAGGATGGCATTGTCCTTCAGCACCAACAGGTGACAGGGTGCCAGAGAGACTGGTCACACCACATCACACACACAGGATGGCATTGTCCTCCAGCACCAAGAGGTGACAGGGTGCCACAGAGACTGGTCACACCACAACACACACACAGGATGGCATTGTCCTTCAGCACCAAGAGGTGACAGGGTGCCAGAGAGACTGGTCACACCACAATACTCACACACAGGATGGCATTGTCCTTCAGCACCAAGAGGTGACAGGGTGCCAGAGAGACTGGTCACACCACAACACACACACACACACAGGATGGCATTGTCCTCCAGCACCAAGAGGTGACAGCGTGCCAGAGAGACTGGTCACACCACAACACACACACAGGATGGCATTGTCATTCAGCACCAAGAGGTGACAGGGTGCCAGAGAGACTGGTCACACCACAACACTCACACAGGATGGCATTGTCCTCCACCACCAAGAGGTGACAGGGTGCCAGAGAGACTGGTCACACCACAACAGTTACACACAGGATGGCATTGTCCTCCAGCACCAAGAGGTGACAGGGTGCCAGAGAGACTGGTCACACCACAACACACACACAGGATGGCATTGTCCTCCAGCATCAAGAGGTGACAGGGTGCCAGAGAGACTGGTCACACCACAACACTCACAGGATGGCATTGTCCTCCAGCACCAAGAGGTGACAGGGTGCCAGAGAGACTGGTCACACCACAACACTCACACACAGGATGGCATTGTCCTCCAGCACCAAGAGGTGACAGGGTGCCAGAGAGACTGGTCACACCACAACACTCACACACAGGATGGCATTGCCCTCCAGCACCAAGAGGTGACAGGGTGCCAGAGAGACTGGTCACACCACAACACTCACACACAGGATGGCATTGTCCTTCAGCACCAAGAGGTGACAGGGTGCCAGAGAGACTGGTCACACCACAACACACACACAAGGATGGCATTGTCCTCCACCACCAAGAGGTGACAGGGTGCCAGAGAGACTGGTCACACCACAACACACACACAGGATGGCATTGTCCTCCAGCACCAACAGGTGACAGGGTGCCAGAGAGACTGGTCACACCACAACACACACACAGGATGGCATTGTCCTCCAGCATCAAGAGGTGACAGGGTGCCAGAGAGACTGGTCACACCACAACACTCACACACAGGATGGCATTGTTCTCCAGCACCAAGAGGTGACAGGGTGCCAGAGAGACTGGTCACACCACAACACACACACAGGATGGCACTGACCTACAGCACCAAGAGGTGACAGGGTGCCAGAGAGACTGGTCACACCACAACACTCACACACAGGATGGCATTGTCCTCCAGCATCAAGAGGTGACAGGGTGCCAGAGAGACTGGTCACACCACAACACACACACAGGATGGCATTGTCCTCCAGCACCAAGAGGTGACAGGGTGCCAGAGAGACTGGTCACACCACAACACACACACAGGATGGCATTGTCCTTCAGCACCAAGAGGTGACAGGGTGATGACATTGCCCTTCAGTACCAAGAGGTGACGGGGTGCCAGAGAGACTGGTCACACCACAACACACACACAGGATGGCATTGTCCTTCAGCACCAAGAGGTGACAGGGTGCCAGAGAGACTGGTAACACCACAATACACACACAGGATGGCATTGTCCTCCAGCACCAAGAGGTGACAGGGTGTCAGAGAGACTGGTCACACCACAACACACACACAGGATGGCATTGTCCTCCAGCACCAAGAGGTGACAGGGTGCCAGAGAGACTGGTCACACCACAACACACACACAGGATGGCATTGTCCTCCAGCACCAAGAGGTGACAGCGTGCCAGAGAGACTGGTCACACCACAACACTCACACACAGGATGGCATTGTCCTCCAGCACCAAGAGGTGACAGGGTGCCAGAGAGACTGGTCACACCACAACACACACACACAGGATGGCATTGTCCTTCAGCACCAAGGGGTGACAGGCTGCCAGAGAGACTGGTCACACCACAAGACTCACACACAGGATGGCATTGTCCTTCAGCACCAAGAGGTGACAGGGTGCCAGAGAGACTGGTCACACCACAACACACACACACACACAGGATGGTATTGTCCTTCAGCCAGAAACATACTGTGCTGACTGTCCTTCTTACCCCCCCCCCCGCCCCCCCCCTCCCTCCACACACACACACACAACCTCACCTTTAACTTTATCTTCCCCCTCCTCTCTCTCCCTCTCTTTCTCCTCCCCCCCCTCTCTCTCTCTCTCTCTCCCTTCCCCCTCTCTTCTCGCCCTCTCTCTCTCTCCTCATCTTCAGTGATACATCCAAAGGTACACACCTTAGTATATACATTGGTATTGGACATCATGTGATCATTTCTTTACCGGATTAGTATATACATTGGTATTGGATATCATGTGATCATTTCTTTGCCCGATTAGTATCATACATTGGTATTGGACATCATGTGATCATTTCTTTGCCGGATTAGTATATACATTGGTATTGGATATCATATGATCATTTCTTTGCCGGATTAGTATATACATTGGTATTGGATATCATGTGATCATTCCTTTGCCGGATTGGTATATACATTGGTATTGGATATCATGTGATCATTTCTTTGCTGGATTAGTATATACATTGGTATTGGATATTGTCACGGTCGCTAAGCCGGACGGCCCTACCACCCTTACCCACGCCTATCACACACTAGGTCAGACAACACAGCACACTAACACAGTTCTACAATCACGCACGCTTCTTTATTTCACACACACTCCATGGCGCCACCACTCACGCACATCCACAACTGCACACAAGTATCCTAATTCCCGCTGACTCACCCTAATGACCTGGAAGACCCTAACCTAACCTAAAACACCAGTTACGGTATATCACTGTGACCTGGGGACACAGCGATAGCCCGCACACGTGGTGACTAACTACTAGGGACAAGGATTTACCAAAGGGACTCTAATCTCTTAACGACTGCTACCACCCACACCTCTCCCCAGGACTCACCCTTCTCTTTTAACCCGGGACCACTACTGCACTGATCGCTGCGTCCCTAAGGGAGGCAACGACCAGTACCCTACACTGTGCCGGCCACTACGTCCTAAAAGGAGGCAGTAGCTAACACCCCTAACCCTACTGCCTAACGCTACACCCCTTCTACCACAAACATGGGACAACCCATCCCGGCCCGGAAAGCTCCAGTCCTCGGCGCTGTACGTGGCCCCTCACAGGCTGACATCTCCCCGGAAGACTCTGCACCCCGGCGCTGTCCGTGGCTCCTCCGCGGGCCGACACCCTCCCCGAAGACTCTGCATCCCGGCGCTGACCGTGGCTTCCCGCAGTCTGACTCCTCTCCGCGATGGGCACGACACCCAACGCACACACACCAGACGCCCTCTCGACGGATCCGGGGCTCGTAGGACGCCTCCTCCTCTGAAGGCCCCGCCGGACACCAAGGGTGGAAAAAGGCCTGGTGCAGCGCCCTCTCACAGGACGCCTAAACAGGGACGAGGAACCAGTGCCGGAGAACTCCCGGAAGAGCACCGGTAGCCGGAGGAGAGCTGCCTCACAAACGGCAGACGGCCTGGGTAGTCTTCCCTCCCCGGGAAACAGCAGGTACGGGAACCCCGCCGCTCACCTGCCGGCACGTGGCAGTAGACTGCGGTGGTCTGGCCCCAGCCTCAGGACGGAGCAGGATACCTGCTGACACAACTGTAGGCCCCTACTGTAATGTTGCTACTACATTGGTATTGGACATCATGTGATCATTTCTTTGCCGGATTAGGATATACATTGGTATAGGATATCATGTGATCATTTCTTTGCCGGATTAGGATATACATTGGTATTGGATATCATGTGATCATTTCTTTGCCGGATTAGTATATACATGGGTATTGGATATCATGTGATCATTTCTTTGCCGGATTAGTATAATGCATTCTTGTGTTTTGCTCTGTTTTATTTTCCTTTCTTTTCTTTATCAAAGGAGATATCCGTCACGCTCGCTCTCTTCCCTCCTCTCCTCTCCTCTTCTCTTCTCTTCTCTTCTCTTCTCTTCTCTTCTCTCTCTCTCTCTCTCTCTCTCTCTCTCTCTCTCCTTCTCCCCTTCTCTCTCTCTCTCCCTCCCCCCTTTCTCTCTCTCTCTCTCTTTCTCTCTCTCTCTCTTTTTTTCTCTCTCTCTCTGGGTGGAAAAAAGCATATGTAATTTGCTTATCTCATTATCCTGGATAAATAAAATTTCGTTTAGTGTGTTATATAGAGCAATTTTTTTTTGCTGCAGAAATTTAATCTGTTTGTCATGGAAAAGATTCATTTGGTCATCATTATGTTTATGCTATTTTGTTTGGGTAGTATGTTTTATTATTTTTAATGACCATGCTGTTTTGCGATCTTTGTATTGTTGTGATATTTCCCAAAGCAAATGTGTACATTACTGTGTAAAGAAGCTGGCTATTCCTTTCCAGTTATATGGCAGTGCGATACAAAAAGTTATAATCCTTCTTGTAAGATAACATGGCAAATATTACGATATCATCTTTGAATTGTCAGGGACTAGGAGACTCTCATAAAAGAAGGGATGTTTTCCACTATCTTAGGAAAAAGTCCTACAACATTTACTGTTTGCAAGACACCCATTTTACCCCCAAATTAGAAAAATATGTGACATCAGAATGGGGTTATACATGTCTCTTTGCCTCTTATAGATCCAACGCAAGAGGTGTAGCTGTGCTGTTTAATAATAATTTTGAATTTAAAATCAGCAATATTGATAGGGATGTTTATGGTAACTACATTATATTATCTTTAAAAACTATGGATAAAGACATACTGTTAATAAACTTATATGGACCGAACGTAGACAATCCCGATTTTTATATCAATTTAAAAGAAAAAATAATAAACTACCACGGTCACGATTTCATAATAGTTGGTGACTGGAATTTAGTTCTTGATCCATATTTAGATTACAACAATTACAACAATATAAATAACCCTAGGGCTAAAGATGCTGTGGAAAATATGATATTAGAATTAAGTCTTGCAGATGTGTGGAGGGAGAGTAATCCGCAAGTCAAACGATTTACTTGGCGAAGAAATTCTCCGTTAAAACAAAGCCGTTTAGATTATTTTCTAATTTCAGAGAGTCTTATATGGAACTATGAAGACTCGGATATCATTCCAGGATATCGATCCGATCATTCTATGATTTTACTTACATTAAAGAGTGGGAAAACTGTGCAACGAAATACTTTTTGGAAATTTAACTATGATCTATTGAGAGACAAACAATATGTAGATGAAATAAACAAACTGATAGACGAGGTCATATGTGAGTATTTATCCGACCAGTATGATACTACTACAATTAACGATACATCTTTGACAGAAATTGAATTAACCGTGTCTGATAAATTATTTATAGATTTTTTGTTAATGAAAATTCGATCGAAAACTATTGCTTATGCTACTATGAGGAAAAAGAAAGCTACTGAAAAAGAAGAAAACCTAGTTAAAAATATTGAAGTATTAGAAAAAAAGGAAAACAAAACAGAAGAAGACATGAAATTGTTAAAGGAAACGAACCATGAGCTAGTTTCACTCAGAGAAAAAAAATACAAGGAGTGATATTAAGGTCTAGGGCAAAATAGATAGCAGAAGGGGAAAAGGTAACAAAATATTTTTGTAACTTGGAAAAAAGGCATTTCGTAAACAAAAGTATGACAAAGCTAGTAAATCAAAACGGACATTTGCTTGATGAACCAATAAAAACCGAAGTAAATGAGTTTTACTGTAAATTATACAAAAAACAAAGCTTAAATGTATGTGAAATAAGTGATTTAGTTAATAAGCATCCTACATTATCACAGAAAGAGAGGGACTCTATAGAAGGGGACATAAGTTGAGAAGAAGCAGGTTATGCATTACAACATATGAAAAATGGAAAGAGTCCAGGTACGGATGGATTTGGAGCTGAATTTTATAAATTCTTTTGGAAAAAAAATGGGACCATTCGTTGTGCGCGCTCTAAACCAGTCGTTCAAAGACGGAGAACTTTCAGCAACACAAAAACAGGGGCTTATTACTTGCATTCCCAAACCAGAAAAATCTAAAGAACACATAAAGAACTGGAGACCAGTTTCATTATTAAATGTCTTATACAAGATCGGAGCATCGTGTATTGCAAACAGGATTAAGAAAACTCTTGAAAAATTAATCAATGAGGATCAGACTGGATTTGTAGCCAACCGATATCTTGGAGACAATATTAGACTGATTTATGACTTAATCTGTTATCTTGACACAACACATAGACCTGGTCTCTTGCTCTGTTTAGACTTTGAAAAAGCTTTTGATTCTTTGGATTGGCAATTTTTGTTTACAGTTCTGGAATCCTTTGGTTTTGGAGAGGGTATTTGTAAATGGATACGAACATTTTACACAGATATCAAATCAACAGTTATAGTCAATGGCCAAGTAGCCGATTGGTTTCCAATAGAACGAGGATGTAGGCAAGGAGACCCACTTTCCCCTTATCTATTTATACTCTGCGTAGAGATTTTAGCCATTATGATCAGAGAAGACAAAGATATAAAAGGCATTGACATCAACCATGAAGAACACAAAATATCTCAATTTGCTGATGATGCGCAGCTAATGAATAATGGTGATAGATTATCCTTTGAAAAGTCTATTCAGTTGATTTTAAAATTTGGAAATTTCTCAGGGCTGTTTATGAATGAAAATAAAACACAAGCAATCTGGCTTGGAAGTAAAAAGAACTCAAAAACAAAATAATGCAACATCTAAATATAATCTGGAATCCAGAAAAATTTTAGAATACTCGGTACATTGTTTACAAATGACATGAAAGATTGTGATCAGGCTAATTATGCCGAAAAAATGTCAGAAATAAAAGCTCTTTTCAATATTTGGATAAAAAGAAATATAACTCCTCTTGGAAGAGTTGCTGTATTAAAATCCTTAATACTATCAAAACTAATACACCTCTGGATCCTGCTTCCCAACCCACCAGATGATTTTGTGAATAATCCCCAGAAAATGTGTTTTCGTTTTATCTGGAACGGTAAACGAGATAAAATTAGCAGAAATACGGTAACGAAAGGTGTAAGATATGGTGGTCTAAATGTACCGGATATCACAGCATACATTGCTGCACTGAAACTCATTTGGATCAGAAGGTTGAAAACTACGAAACATAAATGGAAAAATGTTGCATTGGAATTATATCCATTTCTTACTGAAATCGAAAAATACGGCCCAAGCTACGGTTTACATAAAAATCATAACAACATCTTTTGGAAACATATTTATGTGGCATACAGTCATTTTTGCAATCTAGTAAAACCAAAAACACAAACAGAATTACTTTCAGAACCAGTGTTTTAAAATGAGAAATTTAAAATTGGAGACAATATGATTAAGCATAAAAATTGGATCCAAAGAGGTGTCAACTGTGT
>CM065739.1:55643845-55671345 GCA_033310375.1 Conus canariensis
AAAAGAAAGAAAGAAAGAAAGAAAAAGAAAGAAAAGAAAAAAGAAAAAAGTGATCATTCAAAACTGTATCAGCATCAGACACTGTTACAAAAGTCAGTGATATCAGGCATCTTCTTTCTCCTAGAGCTAACAGCTTCTGCGACATGCTTTGCGAGTAAGCGTATAACATTAGCATCGTCTGTGGATAACAACTCATGTAAATTATAACGTTTTTCAACTATTATCTCGAATAGCTGAGACTTCGACCTGATGCCTTCATATTCTTCACAATCCAATACTAAATGTTCATCATCTTATCTCACTTCATTTTCACACACCATGCACAAACCTTCTTCAACACTTTCCAAAACAAACCACCTCTTGTTGGTTCTCAGACCTCGAGTTCTACTTCTGAATCTAGCCAGTGAGTCTCTATGCCGTTTGTTGGTAGCTATATCTAAGAAATGTTCTGGCTGTAAAATACTTTTAAAGGAATGGAACCAAGAGTACTTTGCGCCCTCTTCCATCTTGGAATGCCAGTTTTGTTTGAAACAGGATTATTAAACGGTCTTTGAATTCTGTCATAAATATCCTTATATCTCCAACCCCTTGACTGAGCCATACAATACCAAATCCATTTGTGGTTAGAACTCGCTTTACATCGCTAACCCAGTTGTTGTTTCCCAACTCATTCTGTTGGAGAGAGAGAGACAGAGAGAGAGAGACAGAGAGACAGACAGACAGCAGATGCACAGACACGGCCACAGACAGGCAGAGAGACAGACAGAGAAAGAGACAGAGACAGATAAACAAACAGACAGACACACGGACAGACGGACGGACAGACAGCAGATATACAGACACGCAAACACAGACACAGACACACAGACAGAGACAGACACACAGAAACACAGGCCGAGAGACAGAGCCAAGCAGACAGACGGACTGACAACATATACACAGACAGACAGACACAGACATAGACAGACAGAAATAAAGACAGAGACAGATAGACAGACGGACGGACTGACTGCAGATGCACGGAGAGAGAGAGAGAGAGAGAGAGAGAGAGAGAGAGAGAGAGAGAGAGACAGACAGACAGACAGACAGACAGACAGAGAGACAGAGAGAGGGGCAGACAGATAGACAGACAGCAGATACACAGACACACGACGCAGACAGAGAAAAGAGAGAGAGAGAGAGAGAGAGAGAGACAGACAGACAGACAGACAGGAGAGACAGACAGACAGGCAGACGGACGTATAGTCAGATGGACAGACAGCAGATACACAGACACACAAACACAGACAGACAGAGAAAGAGACACAGAGACAGACAGATGGACAGACAGACAGACGGACAGACAGACAAGCAGACAGACAGCAGATACACAGAGAGAGAGACAGAGAAAGCAACAGACAGATAGACAGACAGACGTACAGACAGCAGATACACAGACACACAAACACAGAAAGAGAGAGAAAGAGAGAGACAGACAGACAGACGGTCAGACAGACAGCAGACACAGGCAGAGAGAGAGAGAGACAAAGAGAAAGAGAGAGAGAGAGAGGGAGGGAGAGACAGACAGACAGACAGTCAGACAGACGGACAGACGGACGGACAGACAGCAGATAAACAGACACGCAAACACAGGCACAGACACACAGACAGAGACAGACACACAGAAACACAGGCCGAGAGACAGAGCCAAACAGACAGACGGACTGACAACATATACACAGACAGACAGACACAGACATAGACAGACAGAAATAAAGACAGAGACAGATAGACAGACAGACGGACTGACTGTAGATACACAGAGAGAGAGAAAGAGAGATAGAGAGAAAGAGAGAGACAGAGAGAGAGAGAGACAGAGAGAGAGAGACAGAGACAGAGACAGAGACAGAGAGAGAGAGAGAGAGACAGAGAGAGGGGCAGGCAGGCAGGCAGACAGACAGACAGACAGCAGATACACAGACACAGACGCAGACAGAGAGAGAGACAGACAGACAGAGAGACAGACAGACAGACAGACAGGCAGACGGACGAATAGTCAGACGGACAGACAGCAGATACACAGACACACAAACACAGACAGACAGAGAAAGAGACACAGAGACAGACAGATGGACAGACAGACAGACGGACAGATAGACAAGCAGACAGACAGCAGATACAGAGAGAGAGAGAGACACAGAGAAAGCAACAGACAGACAGACAGACAGACGGATAGACAGCAGATACACCGACACACAAACAGAGAGGAGAGAGAGAGAGAGAGAGACAGACAGACAGACAGACAGACAGACATACAGACAGACAGACGGTCAGACAGACACAGCAGACACAGACAGACAGAAAGACAAAGAGAAAGAGAGAGAGAGAGAGAGATGGAGGGAGAGACAGACAGACAGTCAGACAGACGGACAAACGGACGGACAGACAGATGGGCAGACAGACAGACAGGTGGACAGACAGACAGACGGTCAGACAGACAGACGGGCAGACAGACAGACGGGCAGACAGACAGACTGTCAGACAGACAGACGGGCAGACAGACAGACGGACGGACAGTCGGATAAACGAAAAGCCAGAGACGACAGGCTGAGGAGACAAGGGAGGTAATGAGAATCTTACCTTCTACGACAGAATGAGACAAGGGAGGTAATGAGGAGAATCTTACCTTCTACCGACAGAATGAGACAAGGGAGGTAATGAGAATCTTACCTTCTACCGACAGAATGAGACAAGGGAGGTAATGAGAATCTCACCTTCTACCGACAGAATGAGACAAGGGAGGTAATGAGAATCTTACCTTCTACCTACAGAATGAGACAAGGGAGGTAATGAGAATCTTACCTTCTACCGACAGAAGGACAGGGCAGAAGATGTCACAACCACCACACAACGTGTCACACCATCGCCATGCTAATCATGCGGAACAGCCCTGAGCAGACATACAGATCAGACCTAAACAGACATACAGATCTGACCTAAACAGACATACAGATCAGACCTAAACAGACATACAGATCAGACCTAAACAGACATATAGAAAGACCTAAACAAACAGATCAGACCTAAACAGACATAGAGATCAGACCTGAACAGACATACAGATCTGACCTAAACAGACAGACAGATCTGACCTAAACAGACATACAGATCAGACCTGAACAGACAGACAGATCTGACCTAAACAGACAGACAGATCTGACCTAAACAGACAGACAGATCAGACCTAAACAGACAGACAGATCAGACCTCAACAGACAGACAGATCAGACCTCAACAGACATACAGATCAGACCTCAACAGACATACAGTTCAGACCTAAACATACAGATCAGACCTAAACATACATACAGATCAGACCTAAACATACAGAAAGACATAAACAGACATACAGATCAAACCTAAACAGACATACACATAATCCTAAACAAACACACAGATAAGACCTAAACAGACATACAGATCAAACCTAAACAGACATACAGAAAGACTTAAACAGACATACAGAGCATCTAAACAAGCATACAGATCGTCCCCAAACAGACATACAGATCAGACCTAAACAGACATACAGATCAGGCCTAAACAGACATACAGATCATCCCTAAACAGATATACAGATCAGGCCTAAACAGAGATACAGATCATCCCTAAACAGACATACAGATCAGGCCTAAACATACAGAAAGACATAAACAGACATACGGATTAAACCTAAACAGATATACAAATCAGGCCTAAACACACATACAGATCAGACCTAAACAGACATACAGATCAGGCCTAAACACACATACAGATCAGACCTAAACACATATACAGATCAGACCTAAACAGACATACAGATCAGACCTAAACAGACACACAGATCAGACCTAAACAGACATACAGATCATACTCTGTGCATGCATGTGCGTGCGTGCGTACGTGCGTGCGTGCGTGTGTGTATGTGTGTGCGTGTGTATGTGTGTGTGTTTGTGTGTGTATGTGTGTGTGTGTGTGTGTGTGTGTGTGTGTGTGTGTGTGCGTGTGTATGTGTGTGTGTGTGTATGTGTGTGTGTGTGTGTGTGTGTGTGTGTGTGTGTGTGTGTTCCCTCGTGAGGTGGCCAGCTACGTGTACAGTGACAGTAGTGTCATCTACTTCATGTGAACGGCGTGAGAGAGGAAGCAGAACAAGACATGCATCCCCTGTCCAGCACTTCATGTACATGGTCCTCCCGGGCCTGGCTTATACACCAGTGGTGTCACGGTCGCTAAGCCGGACGGCCCTACCACCCTTACCCACGCCTATCACACACTAGGTCAGACAACACAGCACACAGTTTTACAATCACGCCCGCTTCTTTATTTCACACACACTCCATGGCGCCACCACTCACGCACATCCACAACTGCACACAAGTATCTTAATTCCCGCTGACTTACCCTACTCTACTATAATGACTTAGAAAACCCTAACCTAACCTAACACACCAGTTGCGGTATATCACTGTAACCTGGGACACAGTGATAGCCCGCACACGTGGTGACTAACTACTAGGGACGAGGATTTACCCAAGGGACTCTAAATTCTTAACTACTGCTACCACCCACACCTCTCCCCAGGACTCACCCTTCTCTTTTAATCCGGGACCACTACCAAACTGGTCGCTGCGTCCCTAAGGGAGGCAACGACAAGTACCCTACACTGTGCCGGCCACTACGTCCTAAAAGGAGGCAGTAGCTAACACCCCTAACCCTACTGCCTAACGCTACCCCCTTCTATCACAAACATGGGACAACCCATCCCGGCCCGGAAAGCTCCAGTCCTCGGCGCTGTACGTGGCCCCTCACAGGCTGACACCTCCCCGGAAGACTCTGCACCCCGGCGCTGTCCGTGGCTCCTCCGCGGGCCGACACCCTCCCCGAAGACTCTGCACCCCGGCGCTGACCGTGGCTTCCCGCAGTCTGACTCCTCCCTGCGATGGGCACGACACCCAACGTACACACACCAGACGCCCTCTCGACGGGTCCGGGGCTCGTAGGACGCCTCCTCCTCTGAAGGCCCCGCCGGACACCAAGGGTGAGAAAGGCCTGGTGCAGCGCCCTCTCACAGGACGCCTGAAACAGGGACGAGGAACCAGTGCCGGAGAACTCCCGGAAGAGTACCGGCAGCCGGAGGAGAGCTGCCCCACAGAAGGCAGACGGCCTGGGTGGTCTCCCTCTCCCGGGAAACAACAGGTACTGGAAAGCGCCGCTCACCTGCCGGCACGCAGCAGTAGACTGCGGTGATGTGGCCCCAGCCTCAGGACGGAACAGGATACCTGCTGACACAACTGTAGGCCCCTACTGTAATGTTGCTACTACCCGAGTCATCAAGGCACATAGGCTACTTGGTAAAGCTTTAACTCTCCATCTCCCTTGCCTACCTCCCACTCGGGCATGAGAGTGACCCCTTGAATTTCGAACACATCCCCCCAACCCTCGCTCGCTTTGGGGTTAACAGACCAATCTCCTGCCAACCCTTACAACAGCGGTAAAACAATATTCTCCCTGAGCCAATCCACGCTATTACATATGAAATTATGAATCACACCCAATTCTCGGAGAAATAAACCAATCTAAGCGATCCAACACGGACTCCATGGGCCCCTTAGGACATACTAATAATCTAGGAAATGGCCAATTTCACAAGGAAATGTCTCCACACAATAACCAGTAGTAATACACATCTCTCAGAGGGAAAAAACAACAACAACAAAAACTTATCAATTCTTAGCGGTTCACAGTTCCAGCATGTTCACACAAGAGAATCGGCTCGCAGCCACAATCCTTCACATTCTTACCCCTCTTTGCACTGTCAATTTCAACCATATATCAAAAACAACATGATTTGTTCGCCAAAATTTCCATCCAGCACCTCACTCTCAGGTCATCTCTTGTCAGATAACCCAGTGGTTAATCCTTGTCATGCCAACACAACCACACTTCATACAATATTACATGCTGCACATCATCCGTTTTTATCCTATCGACTGCTAAGCTACTCGTCTTAAACTTTACCTTTCCCTTCTTTCCGACTACTAAAATTCATAACTGGGTTGCCTCCCCACAACCTAAGATATCTTTCTCCAACCCCGTTCTGTCACAAATACATACATCCCTGCACGTGTGACGACTGTCACTTTCTTACAAAACTTCTAACCATATGGACTCACTGTCCTGTACCAAATGCGTACGCCACCGATACAGTCTGCACGCGCACGACACCCGCATCGAGAACCCTAACTCGTAACGAAAGTGACAAGACACCAATATAAGTTGAATAGTCACGACCGTACTCCAGTATAAACCACTCGACCACAAATTGGCCTTAGCCCTACTACACAGTTAACCGATTCCAATGCTGTGCAGGTCAACTCCAGAATCGTTAATCAATTTCAACGAACTCCTACTATTTACAACTGAGATTGAGCACAATCATCAAACCCCTCTATGATTCACGCAGACACATCTGCACCTGACTCTTATGATCCTCAACCAAATGCAACCTCGTACTACCCTCTTATTGAACCCACTGACATTACCATGAACTAACCACAAACAATATCTACATCACTGTCCATCAACGGTTATTATATCGAACCCACATTGTCTAGCCAAACTGTCACATGACAATCGAACTCAGGAACCACTATGTACATTACTTACAAAAATATACAGGAAAAAGGTGACAACTCAAACCGGCTGACAAACAAATTTCAATCACGGAACCAAGACAACATCATACCAGACAACCAGTATACGCAACGAACACCATACAACTAATCCCAACATGAGACAACTACAGTACAACTCGCCATAATACAAGACAACACGACGAACTACAACTCAACGAACCTAACAGATCACCAACCTGGACATACAGACGATCAACCACACCAGTTCTGCAACTGGCTGACAGTGGCTGCAACAAGGACGACACCGACTCAGCACAGGCCAAGGGCACCCAACCCGACGAGGACCTGGCACTAACTATGACTCGAAGTCACTCTTCAAAAACTAACGGCGCTGCCGCCGCACCTACAAGGAGTACGTCCACTCCGACGAACACCAGGGACCGAAGTGAAGCTACCCCAACGCATTCCGCCCTGGTCGGAATCAAGCGAACTCTACTCACCACACAAAACAACGATTGGTCAGAGCAGTGTATCCCTCCGCAGAGCTGACACACCTGACCAACGGACTAGTTGTTGCTCGTGCAACAACACGACAATTTACCACAACAACTCACAGACTTGACAACACAACAACAGCCGACATCCTGCCCCGCCTTCTCTGGTATAGAACCAAAGTAACAAAAGGGTAACAATCGGGAACGAAACCAACCTCCCGCTTCCATTCCATTCCTTCAATAAGTGAAGACTGGAATGAAAGAATATTGTATGTCCTATTTCCCCAGCCTCCTACCTAGCCTAATCTTTCTACCTAACCCTGAGGAACTTAACCTAACTCTAGCTAACTAAATCCCAACCTCACATACGCGCGAGCGCGCGTGCACGCACACACACACACACACACACACACACACACACCACACACCCCACACATACACCACACACACTCGCACGCATACTCGCACACGCTCTCTATCTTGGACCACCACTACTCTTAAACACGTGGACGTACTAGTTTAGTACCCGCCGATCGGTGACACACCCCCCTGCCTAAGTTTTAACTACAGGTTAAAACCAACAACAACTTTTCACTCGATCGGCGTTTTGGCCACACCCTACCTATAACAATCCAATTCTCTATCACTCATTCTGTCCTACTGTTACTTTTGATGCACTCCAAAACTTCCATCCCAACAACATCAACCTTTAAATACATCAACAACCACAGGTTACATTAATCAACCTGGACTAACTCTGCCTCACACGACCTTAACGCAGGCACTTATGGGCAGCCGTTACACTACGCACTACATATAAATTTCATAACTGAGGGTGCTCTGATTACGCACAACTGCTATGCAACACGTACTACAAATACCACACCCTCAGTAACACTTTGCTACGTCATTCTCTTCCAAAGATAATAACACATGCATAGCTTCGACAATGTCAACCTCTCACGACACAGGTTAATGGAACCCTCAGGTTCTCTCTCTCTCTCTCTCTCTCTCTCTCTCTCTCTCTCTCTCTCTCTCTCTCTCTTCTCCTCTTTCTCTACGGCAAGCGACTCAAGAAGTCTGCCGCCACATTGTCCTTTCCAGACACTGCCTGCACCGTAAACTGAAACGGCTGCAGCTGCAGTGCCCACCTTGTGATTCTCCCACTAGCACTCTAGACCCTACAGCTATCTTCCTGGGTTTCGTCCTCAAGTGAGAATGTCGCTTGTACCAGCAAGCTGCGGTTGCCAAGTTCTTCTTTGCCAACTCATACGTCTCAGCTACCTTGTTCCTTAAGTTAACGATATACTCTGCCGCTGTGCGGAGCTCTTGCCTTTCTGGTTGCAACCACAGATCCCTCAGTATCTGCATGGGCCTGCGCATCAGTGGCATCCTTACAAGGGGAACTCTTGAGACTCTTCCCTTGTCCACAGTACGCTGACACTGGAAGCATGACTGGCAGTACCGACGAATGTCAGCATGCATGCCTGGCCAATAAAAATGGCGACCAACTCGCTCCTTGGTTCGGGTGGTACCTAAGTGACCAGACATGGGTACGTCGTGGGCTAGCTTCATCACCGTGGTCCGTAGTTCAGCTGGGACGCAGATCTGACTCGCTACGTCCTTGGGACCCTCAAACCGCCTAAACCAGTACACCAGACTTCCGAGCGTACTCGACTCGTCCAAACTTGGTGTGGAAGTGCGTCCCTGCTTCACACGCACTCCGAGCCTTCCTCAGGGTTTCATCCTGGTCCTGCATCTGAATTAACTGCTGGGTAGAGGTGTTCAGAATGCATTCCTCGACGGGCAGTGGTACGGTTCTTGCTGCTCCCTGGCTCTCTGCGCGCGTGTCTGCACTGCCCCTACCAGCGCCGGGTCTGCGTATACAGGCACACGTGTCCAACCGGGATCTCCTACTCTCTTTGCGAAGTTTCCGATCAGGACTTCCTGCACAGGGCTATTCATGACCAAAACCTCCAACTTCCCTGCGATGAATGGTGACTTCAACTCTACTACCGCCACAGGCAACACAGACCTACATCTGGATTCAGCCAACACTACTGGGACTGTCTCTCCTGTGTACGCATCTGCCGGTACTAACCACTTGGCCACTACGGTGTGTCCGGCACCAGTGTCCCGTAATCCATTGGCCGGAGACCCGTTAACTTCTACAATGCAGCAGGCTCGTACCGCTGCTCAGCGCATGGGCGACACAACGTAGGGACTACTCGAGCTTGGGGCTGGTCACAACAATGAACAGCTCCAACAGAATGGGGCTCAGGGCATTTCCTAGCGATGTGGCCTGGCTTCTTGCAGTTGAAACAAACTATGGTCGATCTAGGCCCTTCTGATCTCCTGTTCAGCTGCTGCAGTGCACCATCACTCTGTTGGGATCTCTGTGTGGGCTGGCTCCCTACCGTTTCGCGCCTATTACCCAGGTTGGGCTGGTTAACTGTTCGGTCTTGCCTCGCCTTCCTCCCCAATCTTTTGGCCTCTGCTAGAACAGTAGCTTCCGTTGCAAGTTGTTCCACAGTTTTCGGGCATGTCTTCCGCACCTCAGTTGTGAACTCTGGAGACAATAGCTGATAAAACTGTTCCTGGAACAGCAGATCCTTTACGTCCTCTGCCACACTCTCATCCTTGCCCGCTGCCGCACACCAGAGGGAAAACCACCGCTTCATCCTTCCCAGCATCTGGCCAAAAGTCTCAGCAGCGTCCTTCTTGATGCTCCTGAACTTTTCTCGGTAGGCCTCGGCATCTAGCCTAAAGTGGCTTAACAGGGCGCCCTTTATCTGATCATAGTCGCCTAACTCATCCGCACTTAACCGCATCACCGCTTCTCTAGCCTTTCCTCTCAGCAGAGACATCAGACGTGTGGGCCATGAGGTCTTGCTCCACTTGCACATCTGGGCTACACGCTCAAATTGGGCGATGAAAGCGTCCACGTCGTCGTTCTCTCCTAACGGCTCAAGGTGGACATGCTTCGTTTCCTCCACCTCAATCAAGCGTTTCCTATGCGCTGCTTCATCTAAGGCTTGTCTCTCTTGTATGATTAGCTCTCGCTCTCTTGCCTCTAACTCGGCTTCATCCCTTCGTTTCTTAAGATCCAATTCGGCTTGCCGTGTCTGAGCTTCTATTTCTCTTATCGCTCTTTCTTCCTCCATCTTCTTCCTCTGCAGTTCCAATTCCATCTGTCTCGCTGCTTTCTCATCTTCGATCTTCTTCTGCTTCATCTCTAGTTCCCTTTGCTTAGCAGCTTTCTCCTCTTCATCCTTCTGCTTTAACCTTTCCCTCTCCTCTTCGATCTCTTCTGCTTCATCTCTAGTTCCCTTTGCTTAGCAGCTTTCTCCTCTTCGATCTTCTTCTGCTTCATTTCTAGCTCCCTCTGCATATCAGCTTTCTCCTCTTCTATCTTCCTCTGCTTTCATCTCTAACTCCCTATGCCTAGCAGCCTTCTTCTCTTCAATCTGCGTCCGCTGCATTTCTAGCTCCCTCTCATCCTTCATCTTCTGCCTCACTTTCTCCTCCATCCGGAGCTCCAATTCTACTTCTCTCGCTGTCCTCTCATCCTCATTACGGACCGAGTCTGTGACGAACTTGGCGAGGTCTCCCCCAGCTAAACCCATCGCCGCTCCCAACTTGGCAAACTTTGCATAAGCCCCCGCCCCCTGTTCTTGATCCACCCCCGCTCCCTGGTCACTAACCTTAGGTTTGGTATCCGCCGTAGGGGCCTGTGGATCCATGACACTATCGGGGTCGTACTGCGGATGGGCTCGGGTGTGTTTAGACATAGGATAACCCCTACCACCACAGAGCTAACAAGGGACAGTATGCGATCTGAGCGCAACTGGAGGTTCCTGACTACGCGCTAGCCCTGAAGCAACTCAGCACAAGTACACAATGCTCTCAATGAGTCACGCACCAAGCATAACTCCACCCACACTTGTGTACCTCATACATATACCCACATGGGCTCCAACCCATATAATACTACCAATGCACTGTCTGGTCACTGACTGAATCACGTGACACCGTGTGTCCACCGTCCACTGTGCATGCGCACCAGTTACCCACAGTCACAGGCTTCACTGTCTCTGGTAGGCCGTACCCACACGATCATAGTGCACTTGCACCCCGCAAATCCATATGCACTCCAGCACACCTTAGTGTCACAACCCTGCGCACCCTCGTGCTTCCCACACACAGTCACCTGGGCTTACACTGCCCTTAATCTCCACAGGATATCCGAGCACACAGCGTGCACAGTCACGGGCTGGGTACCACTCTACCTACTCACTGGGGTATACCACATGTAAGGGACACAAAAGACACCTGGTACCCTCCGGCACCTCACCTACACTGTACGGTGTAATCACTCACACTTCCAACAACCACTCAAAGTTTATTGACCATTCATACCTCACTCACTCGGTAGCGCCAACCCATTCACACCAACACAAGTGCCCTGCCCAGTGCCAATGGAAACCTGCCTGAAGTGAACAGGGACACTACGTACCACCTCCCAGGGTACTGGTACGCTCCCACCAACCACCCACTTACATTTCACACAACGTACACACCGGACACAACACCCCCCTACCTCCCTCCTAGCTACCTATCACCTACCCAGAACCGCTTATGTTACCCCGCATCTCCACCAAAGTGTCACGGTCGCTAAGCCGGACGGCCCTACCACCCTTACCCACGCCTATCACACACTAGGTCAGACAACACAGCACACAGTTTTACAATCACGCCCGCTTCTTTATTTCACACACACTCCATGGCGCCACCACTCACGCACATCCACAACTGCACACAAGTATCTTAATTCCCGCTGACTTACCCTACTCTACTATAATGACTTAGAAAACCCTAACCTAACCTAACACACCAGTTGCGGTATATCACTGTAACCTGGGACACAGTGATAGCCCGCACACGTGGTGACTAACTACTAGGGACGAGGATTTACCCAAGGGACTCTAAATTCTTAACTACTGCTACCACCCACACCTCTCCCCAGGACTCACCCTTCTCTTTTAATCCGGGACCACTACCAAACTGGTCGCTGCGTCCCTAAGGGAGGCAACGACAAGTACCCTACACTGTGCCGGCCACTACGTCCTAAAAGGAGGCAGTAGCTAACACCCCTAACCCTACTGCCTAACGCTACCCCTTCTATCACAAACATGGGACAACCCATCCCGGCCCGGAAAGCTCCAGTCCTCGGCGCTGTACGTGGCCCCTCACAGGCTGACACCTCCCCGGAAGACTCTGCACCCCGGCGCTGTCCGTGGCTCCTCCGCGGGCCGACACCCTCCCCGAAGACTCTGCACCCCGGCGCTGACCGTGGCTTCCCGCAGTCTGACTCCTCCCTGCGATGGGCACGACACCCAACGTACACACACCAGACGCCCTCTCGACGGGTCCGGGGCTCGTAGGACGCCTCCTCCTCTGAAGGCCCCGCCGGACACCAAGGGTGAGAAAGGCCTGGTGCAGCGCCCTCTCACAGGACGCCTGAACAGGGACGAGGAACCAGTGCCGGAGAACTCCCGGAAGAGTACCGGCAGCCGGAGGAGAGCTGCCCCACAGAAGGCAGACGGCCTGGGTGGTCTCCCTCTCCCGGGAAAACAACAGGTACTGGAAAGCGCCGCTCACCTGCCGGCACGCAGCAGTAGACTGCGGTGATGTGGCCCCAGCCTCAGGACGGAACAGGATACCTGCTGACACAACTGTAGGCCCCTACTGTAATGTTGCTACTACCCGAGTCATCAAGGCACATAGGCTACTTGGTAAAGCTTTAACTCTCCATCTCCCTTGCCTACCTCCCACTCGGGCATGAGAGTGACCCCTTGAATTTCGAACACATCCCCCCAACCCTCGCTCGCTTTGGGGTTAACAGACCAATCTCCTGCCAACCCTTACAATAGCGGTAAAACAATATTCTCCCTGAGCCCATCCACGCTATTACATATGAAATTATGAATCACACCCAATTCTCGGAGAAATAAAACAATCTAAGCGATCCAACACGGACTCCATGGGCCCCCTTAGGACATACTAAATAATCTAGGAAATGGCCAATTTCACAAGGAAATGTCTCCACACAATAACCAGTAGTAATACAGATCTCTCAGAGGGGAAAAAACAACAACAACAACAAAAACTTATCAATTCTTAGCGGTTCACAGTTCCAGCATGTTCACACAAGAGAATCGGCTCGCAGCCACAATCCTTCACATTCTTACCCCTCTTTGCACTGTCAATTTCAACCATATATCAAAAACAACATGATTTGTTCGCCAAAATTTCCATCCAGCACCTCACTCTCAGGTCATCTCTTGTCAGATAACCCAGTGGTTAATCCTTGTCATGCCAACACAACCACACTTCATACAATATTACATGCTGCACATCATCCGTTTTTATCCTATCGACTGCTAAGCTACTCGTCTTAAACTTTACCTTTCCCTTCTTTCCGACTACTAAAATTCATAACTGGGTTGCCTCCCCACAACCTAAGATATCTTTCTCCAACCCCGTTCTGTCACAAATACATACATCCCTGCACGTGTGACGACTGTCACTTTCTTACAAAACTTCTAACCATATGGACTCACTGTCCTGTACCAAATGCGTACGCCACCGATACAGTCTGCACGCGCACGACACCCGCATCGAGAACCCTAACTCGTAACGAAAGTGACAAGACACCAATATAAGTTGAATAGTCACGACCGTACTCCAGTATAAACCACTCGACCACAAATTGGCCTTAGCCCTACTACACAGTTAACCGATTCCAATGCTGTGCAGGTCAACTCCAGAATCGTTAATCAATTTCAACGAACTCCTACTATTTACAACTGAGATTGAGCACAATCATCAAACCCCTCTATGATTCACGCAGACACATCTGCACCTGACTCATATTATGATCCTCAACCAAATGCAACCTCGTACTACCCTCTTATTGAACCCACTGACATTACCATGAACTAACCACAAACAATATCTACATCACTGTCCATCAACGGTTATTATATCGAACCCACATTGTCTAGCCAAACTGTCACATGACAATCGAACTCAGGAACCACTATGTACATTACTTACAAAAAATATACAGGAAAAAGGTGACAACTCAAACCGGCTGACAAACAAATTTCAATCACGGAACCAAGACAACATCATACCAGACAACCAGTATACGCAACGAACACCATACAACTAATCCCAACATGAGACAACTACAGTACAACTCGCCATAATACAAGACAACACGACGAACTACAACTCAACGAACCTAACAGATCACCAACCTGGACATACAGACGATCAACCACACCAGTTCTGCAACTGGCTGACAGTGGCTGCAACAAGGACGACACCGACTCAGCACAGGCCAAGGGCACCCAACCCCGACGAGGACCTGGCACTAACTATGACTCGAAGTCACTCTTCAAAAACTAACGGCGCTGCCGCCGCACCTACAAGGAGTACGTCCACTCCGACGAACACCAGGGACCGAAGTGAAGCTACCCCAACGCATTCCGCCCTGGTCGGAATCAAGCGAACTCTACTCACCACACAAAACAACGATTGGTCAGAGCAGTGTATCCCTCCGCAGAGCTGACACACCTGACCAACGGACTAGTTGTTGCTCGTGCAACAACACGACAATTTACCACAACAACTCACAGACTTGACAACACAACAACAGCCGACATCCTGCCCCGCCTTCTCTGGTATAGAACCAAAGTAACAAAAGGGTAACAATCGGGAACGAAACCAACCTCCCGCTTCCATTCCATTCCTTCAATAAGTGAAGACTGGAATGAAAGAATATTGTATGTCCTATTTCCCCAGCCTCCTACCTAGCCTAATCTTTCTACCTAACCCTGAGGAACTTAACCTAACTCTAGCTAACTAAACCCCAACCTCACATACGCGCGAGCGCGCGTGCACGCACACACACACATACACACACACACTTCGCACGCATACTCGCACACGCTCTCTATCTTGGACCACCACTACTCTTAAACACGTGGACGTACTAGTTTAGTACCCGCCGATCGGTGACAAGTGCACAACATGAAAAGGCACTGCAGAGAGCTGCTCTGTGACCTAGTTTCAAACTACAATGCTGTCATGTGTACGTGACGTCACAGTGTGCACCATGGAGCACGTGAGCAGTGGAGGAAATGAGCCGTGACAGAGCTTCCCTGATGTGCAGTCTGTTGTGTTGATCTGACATCACGGCTCCTCATGGCCAGAGAGAGAGAGAGAGGAGAGAGAGGGAGAGAGAGAGACAGAGAGAGAGAGAGAGAGAGAGAGAGAGAGAGAGAGCAAAAAATAGAGAGAGAAATAGAGACAGAGAGAGAAGAGGGTGGAGAGAGAAAGAGGGAGAGAGTGAGATGGGGAGAGGGGGAGAGAGAGGGGGAGGAGGGAGAGAGAGAGGAAGAGAGAGGAAAGAGAGAGGGGGGAGATAGGGGAGAGAGAGAGAGAAGAGACAGAGACAGATAAGGAGAGAGAGAGGTAGAGAGGAAGAAGCGGAAGCGGAAGTTTATTCAGTGAAGGCCATAGCCCATTCTGAAGTTTCAGTTTCAGTTTCATCAAGGAGGCGTCACTGCGTGCGGACTAGTCCATATACGCTACACCACATCCGCTAAGTTTTGACACCACACTACGCATGATTTGAAGCTGATGGATAAATGAATTAACAACGAAGACGAGAGAATTGAAGAAGAGGGTCTCGTGGCCACGACTCAGAAGGGGATACAATACCTTGACAATTAACTTCTTAATTAAACAAAGAATAATTAATTAATTATATAACATAACATGACAGCTGAGCATTAATCCCTCCTGGTCACATAATCCAACACCACCTTAACTGAGTAATACCGTACGTCTTTTAAATGCTTTGTACAAATATATGCAAACATTCTTCAATGTTATTTCATTCCGATTTGCCATGAGCAGTACGACATTAAACAGACATGGGATTTTGAGGTGGGGGGGGGGGGGGGGGGGAGGGGGTATAAAATCATTTCGCAGATCTTGGAAGGCAGGAGAGCACAACAAAAAATGTTGTTCATCTTCTTTGGCATTCTTACACAGTGGGCACATCCTAGCATCTTGATCAGCATTAGTATACCGATACTTCTGTGTACATATATCAGCTATTCCGAATCTCATCTTTGTCATGTAATTCTTTAAGTGTCTGTGAATGTCAAGCAAAAGGTATGTTTCACAATTTCTAGACGACTTGCATGTTCTATTAAAAAAAAACATACTTGTCACTGTCTTGAATGTGTTGGGGAAAGAGGTGAGAGAGAGAGAGAACGGGAGGGTGCGAGCGAGCGAGCGAGCGAGCGAGCGAGAGAGAGAGAGAGAGAGAGAGAGAGAGAGAGAGAGAGAGAGAGAGAGAGAGAGAGAGAGATTATTGATGTTTAACTGTTCTTTCCATTCCCTGTGGGGGTTGCTGGGTTCGCTTGTTCCCATGTGTGTGTTTCAGTTGTTGTTTTGATGTGCTGTGTGTACTCATGAGCGTAGTGTTTGGTCTTCAGACAGAACAGAAATGGTCTGTGTACTTTTACGCAAACAACAGTCATACGATTGGGCTCCCCCACCCCTCCCCACCTCTCTCTCTCTACCCTGCTCCTCTTCTCTCTCACTCTCTGTCTGTCTGTGTGTGTGTCTGTCTGTCTGTCTGTGTTTCTTTCTCTCTGTCTCCCTCTCAATCATACACATACACGTGTGGACACGCGCGCGCGCGCACACACACACACATGCAAATACACTTACACACATGCACATACATGCACACACCTCTCTCTTCTCTCTCTCTCTCTCTCTCTCTCTCTCTCTCTCTCTCTCTCTCTCTCAAATCAATGGTGTCCTTGATACACGCGAGACAATGCTGACCCGCGTAACTTTATCATTAATTTCACAAAAACCAGAGTTTGGACTGTTTTTATTTTCAAGATAAAGCATACAGGATATGTATATCTCTCTTACAGAGTGCTTTTTTCATCAGAAAAAAACAAACAAACTTTCATGTTTGACTTGATATGTCACAGAAATGGTATACGTTTCCAGAGAATATATATATATATATATTATATATATATATATATAATATATATATATACTTTATCTTTTTTATAATTTCTGCTAATCCAGATCAATACACATTCTGACAGAATAAACTGCTTCCTCAGTCGTTTCAAATTTGTGCCTTCAACAACTCTCTTGAGCAGCCACACAGACTCATAAATCATTGATGTGAAAAATGGTGTGTGTTTTTTTAAAAATCATATTTGCATGTATGTGAGACTGAAAGTTAATAGTCAGCATTTGAATAAATGTTCTCTTCACATATGATAATGTCACTATTTCTGGTAATTGCAGTTATCACTCACAATTCAATGTTTTCATCGGAACACTGTTGAAAACATCAAGTTATTTGTCTTTTGTAATGGTAACACAGTCTTTGAGGTAATTGGGAGTTGGACGCTGTCGGACAGGCTTTGAAGTGGACGTAAAACATCTGGTATTCTTGGTGAACATTTGGGATGAGGGGTATCAGTCGCTCGAGGCTTGGTGACTGCCTCAGATGGATCAGTAATGGTTGGAGACCCAGCATTTCTTGGAGGAGATCTGTGGCTGTTGACAGGTTGACTCGGTGAGGTAGATTTTGAGGTCATAGGTGATGACGTCTGAAGTGACGGTGTGCCTGTAGTACACTGCTACTTTCATCATCTGCATATTTCTTTTCTTCAGCAGGATCTGGTGAAGGCTTTCCAACTAGTTTGATGTATGAAGACTTTCCAACAATGGAGTTGTTGCCACGATGCACCTTAATCCTTCTGCCTTCTTCTCTATGATGATGTAAGAATGTGGAGAATAGGGTGTGGAGAGTTTGTTCTGTTTTTTTTTGTTTTGTTTTTTTTGTGTTTTTTTTCATCAAGACATAATCTCCAGGTTTCAGCTTGCATTATGTTGTCCGTCTCTTTCTGTTGGTGTATATTGCCATTTTGTGCTTGCTCAGTGAATCGTTCTGTGCTGTTCGAGTTTTCACAGAGACTGAAGTTGACTGAACAGGACTGTCTGGTTAACCAATGTTCATTATTCTACCGGTCAGTGCTTCAAACGGTGACACATGTGTAACCAATATTCATTATTCTACCAGTCAGTGCTTCAAACAATGACACATGTGTACCCAATATTCATTATTCTACCAGTCAGTGCTTCAAACGGTGACACATGTGTAACCAATATTCATTATTCTACCAGTCAGTGCTTCAAACGGTGACACATGTGTAACCAATATTCATTTTTCTACCGGTCAGTGCTTCAAACGGTGACACATGTGTAACCAATATTCATTTTTCTACCGGTCAGTGCTTCAAACGGTGACACATGTGTAACCAATATTCATTATTCTACCGGTCAGTGTTTCAAACGGTGACACATGTGTAACCAATATTCATTATTCTACCAGTCAGTGCTTCAAACGGTGACACATGTGTAGAGCTGTATGGTATACCAATATTCATTATTCTACCAGTCAGTGCTTCAAACGGTGACACATGTGTAGAGCTGGATGGTAAACCAATATTCATTATTCTACCGGTCACTGCTTCAAACGATATCACATGTGTAGAGCTGTATGGTAAATCAATATTCATTATTCTACCAGTCAGTGCTTCAAACCGTGACACATGTGTAACCAATATTCATTATTCTACCAGTCAGTGCTTCAAATAGAGACACATGTGTAGAGCTGTATGGTAAACCAATATTCATTATTCTACCAGTCAGTGCTTCAAACGGTGACACATGTGTAGAGCTGTATGGTAAACCAATATTCATTATTCTACCAGTCAGTGCTTCAAACGGTGACACATGTGTAGAGCTGTATGGTAAACCAATATTCATTATTCTACCGGTCACTGCTTCAAACGATGACACGTGTGTAGAGCTGTATGGTAAATCAATATTCATTATTCTACCAGTCAGTGCTTCAAACGGTGACACATGTGTAACCAATATATCATTATTCTACCAGTCAGTGCTTCAAATAGAGACACATGTGTGGAGCTGTATGGTAAACCAATATTCATTATTCTACCAGTCAGTGCTTCAAACGGTGACACATGTGTAGAGCTGTATGGTAAACCAATATTCATTATTCTACCAGTCAGTGCTTCAAACGGTGACACATGTGTCAGAGCTGTATGGTAAACCAATATTCATTATTCTACCGTCAGTGCTTCAAACGGTGACACATGTGTAGAGCTGTATGGTAAACCAATATTCATTATTCTACCAGTCAGTGCTTACAAACAGAGACCAACCACATGTGTAGAGCTGTATGGAGCGCCTCGGCAGTGCCGAAGAAAAGCTGACAGCTGTGCGTTCCAGTTCTGATTTGTAGCGACTGAAGAACGACTGTCCTTGTTCAGAGTTGCCATGAGCCGCTCAACTTCACCATTTGCCTCTGGCCACAATGGTGAAATCTTCCCGTGATTGGATCTTTGCTGACAACTTCACCATTTGCCTCTGACCACAATGGTAAAATCTTCCCGTGATGGAACCCCAGCTGACAACTTCACCATTTGCCTCCGGCCACAATGGTGAAATCTTCCCGTGATGGAATCCCAGCTGACAAGCAAACGTGTTGAATACTTGTCCATTGAAAGGAGGTCCATTGTCTGTTTTCACTTCTTTCGCTATCCCTTGACGGGAGAAAACTGGTTCTGATTTGGGGATGACAGCATCTGCGGATGTCCTACACTTCCAAATCGACTGTAGGCCTACTCATCAATGACGACCATCCAGTATCCACCAGATGGGAAGGGACCGGTGACATCAACAGCAACTGAAAACCATGGTTCACTTGGAAGTGGTGTGGGAATGACTGGTTCACGAATCTTGGGACCCGGAGAAGACGCTTGACGAGGAATACCTGATTGGACAGTTTCTTCAGCCATTTGGTCAATTCCAGGAAACCACACTTTTTAACTTACGCACTGTTTTGTCTTCACAATTCCTGGATGGGACTGGTGAGCAATGTGTTCAACCTTGCGTTGAAGACAGGGATGACAAGACAATAAACCCGAAGACCATCATGTACAGAGAGTTCTTTGAAGAACTGATTGAACTCTGGAATTTCTATGCATAGCCACTGCTCACTCGGGATAGCGTGTATCACTTTCTGAAGAGTTGTGTCTTCTTGAGTGGCTTGTCTCACTTCGTCTTGTGTCATAGCACTGGGATAGCATCATCATTTTCTGAAGAGTTTTGTCTTCTTGAGGAGCTTCTCTTACTTCGTCTTGTGTCATAGCACTGGGATAGCATGTATCACGTTCTGAAGAGTTTTGTCTTCTTGAGTGGCTTGTCTCACTTCGTCTTGTGTCACAGCACTGGGATAGCATGATCACTTTCTGAAAAGTTTTGTCTTCTTGAGTGGCTTGTCTCACTTCGTCTTGTGTCACAGCATTGGGAACTGCATTCCTTGCAACGTAGTGTATATATTCTCCTGCGTTTTCACTCTGGGAGCTGTCACAGGATGTCGACTGATGCAGTCAGCTGGATTGAGTTCATTTCGACCGGACATGTACACTAGGGTCTTTTCGTACGGCAGGAATCTCAATCGCCATCGCTCAATACGAGCTGTTGTAGGTTCCTGACTGAAAACGATTCCTGGCAGTTGTTTGTGATCAGTGAGGGCCTTGAATGGAGCTCCAAAGAGGTAGAGGTGGAAATGGTCAACACCATACACGACTGCCAGCATTTCCTTGTCTGTCTGTGAGTCGTGTTGTTCCGTTGGGGTGAGCGCACGGCTTGCATAACAAACAACTTTTCCTTTTGGAGTCAGTATCGCAGCGAGACCAACAGGGCTTGCATCCACTCGTGTTGTTGTCTCTTAATAATAATAATAATGTATGGATTTTATATAGCTCTTCCTTTGGATTGAAGCCAGCCATAACTGGTGTTTTTGCCAGGCGTTCTTTGAGTTTGTCCTATGCTTGTTGCTCCGTTTTTGACCGTTTCCAAGTGATGTTGGCTTTCGTCAAGTTTCTGGGAAGTTCCGTGCTTTTAGTGTAATTTGGTATAAATCTGGCAACGTACTGTGTCGTTCCCAGGAATGAATGCATTTCAGGAACAGACTTTGGTGCTGGACTGTTGGCCATTGTTTTTAGTTTTTTTCTGGATCTGCGGAAACACCTTGGGCTCCGAACACATGACCGAAGAATGTGAGTTCGTTCACAGGAAAGGGGCACGTTTCTCCGTGTAATGCTGCACCATATTCACTCAGCTTTTGAAGTGAAGAATGTCAGTTCATTCACAGAAAGAGGCACGTTTCTCCGTGTAATGCTGCACCATATTCACTCAGCTTTTGAAGTGAAGAATGTCAGTTCATTCACAGAAAGAGGCACGTTTCTCCGTGTAATGCTGCACCATATTCACTCAGCTTTTGAAGTGAAGAATGTCAGTTCATTCACAGAAAGAGGCACGTTTCTCCGTGTAATGCTGCACCATATTCACTCAGCTTTTGAAGTGAAGAATGTCAGTTCATTCACAGAAAGAGGCACGTTTCTCCGTGTAATGCTGCACCATATTCACTCAGCTTTTGAAGTGAAGAATGTCAGTTCATTCACAGGAAAGAGGCACGTTTCTCTCCGTGTAATGCTGCACCATATTCACTCAGCTTTTGAAGTGAAGAATGTAGTTCATTCACAGAAAGAGCACGTTTCTCCGGTAATGCGCACCATATCACTCAGCTTTTGAAGTGAAGAATGTCAGTCATTCACAGAAAGAGGCACGTTTCCGTGATGCATCACATATCACTCAGCTTTTGAAGTGAAGAATGTCAGTTCATTCACAGAAAGAGGCACGTTTCTCCGTGTAATGCTGCACCATATTCACTCAGCATTTGAAGTGAAGAATGTCAGTTCTTCACAGAAAGAGGCACGTTTCTCGGTAATGCTGCACCATATTCACTCAGCTTTTGAAGTGAAGAATGTCAGTTCATTCACAGGAAAGAGGCACTTTTCTCCGTGTAATGCTGCACCATATTCACTCAGCTTTTGAAGTGAAGAATGTCAGTTCATTCACAGGAAAGAGGCACGTTTCTCCGTGTA
Organism: Conus canariensis; assembly: GCA_033310375.1. NCBI lineage: Eukaryota > Metazoa > Mollusca > Gastropoda > Neogastropoda > Conidae > Conus > Conus canariensis. The sequence continues at coordinate 55,666,157 of CM065739.1, forward strand.
ATGCTGCACCATATTCACTCAGCTTTTGAAGTGAAGAATGTCAGTTCATTCACAGAAAGAGGCACGTTTCTCCGTGTAATGCTGCACCATATTCACTCAGCTTTTGAAGTGAAGAATGTCAGTTCATTCACAGAAAGAGGCACGTTTCTCCGTGTAATGCTGCACCATATTCACTCAGCTTTTGAAGTGAAGAATGTCAGTTCATTCACAGGAAAGAGGCACGTTTCTCCGTGTAATGCTGCACCATATTCACTCAGCTTTTGAAGTGAAGAATGTCAGTTCATTCACAGAAAGAGGCACGTTTCTCCGTGTAATGCTGCACCATATTCACTCAGCTTTTGAAGTGAAGAATGTCAGTTCATTCACAGGAAAGAGGCACGTTTCTCCGTGTAATGCTGCACCATATTCACTCAGCTTTTGAAGTGAAGAATGTCAGTTCATTCACAGGAAAGAGGCACGTTTCTCCGTGTAATGCTGCACCATATTCACTCAGCTTTTGAAGTGAAGAATGTCAGTTCATTCACAGGAAAGAGGCACGTTTCTCCGTGTAATGCTGCACCATATTCACTCAGCTTTTGAAGTGAAGAATGTCAGTTTCATTCACAGGAAAGAGGCACGTTTCTCCGTGTAATGCTGCACCATATTCACTCAGCTTTTGAAGTGAAGAATGTCAGTTCATTCACAGGAAAGAGGCACGTTTCTCCGTGTAATGCTGCACCATATTCACTCAGCTTTTGAAGTGAAGAATGTCAGTTCATCACAGAAAGAGGCACGTTTCTCCGTGTAATGCTGCACCATATTCACTCAGCTTTTGAAGTGAAGAATGTCAGTTCATTCACAGAAAGAGGCACGTTTCTCCGTGTAATGCTGCACCATATTCACTCAGCTTTTGAAGTGAAGAATGTCAGTTCATTCACAGAAAGAGGCACGTTTCTCCGTGTAATGCTGCACCATATTCACTCAGCTTTTGAAGTGAAGAATGTCAGTTCATTCACAGAAAGAGGCACGTTTCTCTCCGTGTAATGCTGCACCATATTCACTCAGCTTTTGAAGTGAAGAATGTCAGTTCATTCACAGAAAGAGGCACGTTTCCTCCGTGTAATGCTGCACCATATTCACTCAGCTTTTGAAGTGAAGAATGTCAGTTCATTCACAGGAAAGAGGCACGTTTCTCCGTGTAATGCTGCACCATATTCACTCAGCTTTTGAAGTGAAGAATGTCAGTTCATTCACAGGAAAGAGGCACGTTTCTCCGTGTAATGCTGCACCATATTCACTCAGCTTTTGAAGTGAAGAATGTCAGTTTCATTCACAGAAAGAGGCACGTTTCTCCGTGTAATGCTGCACCATATTCACTCAGCTTTTGAAGTGAAGAATGTCAGTTCATTCACAGAAAGAGGCACGTTTCTCCGTGTAATGCTGCACCATATTCACTCAGCTTTTGAAGTGAAGAATGTCAGTTCATTCACAGAAAGAGGCACGTTTTCTCCGTGTAATGCTGCACCATATTCACTCAGCTTTTGAAGTGAAGAATGTCAGTTCATTCACAGAAAGAGGCACGTTTCTCCGTGTAATGCTGCACCATATTCACTCAGCTTTTGAAGTGAAGAATGTCAGTTCATTCACAGAAAGAGGCACGTTTCTCCGTGTAATGCTGCACCATATTCACTCAGCTTTTGAAGTGAAGAATGTCAGTTCATTCACAGGAAAGAGGCACGTTTTCTCCGTGTAATGCTGCACCATATTCACTCAGCTTTTGAAGTGAAGAATGTCAGTTCATTCACAGAAAGAGGCACGTTTCTCGTGTAATGCTGCACCATATTCACTCAGCTTTTGAAGTGAAGAATGTCAGTTCATTCACAGAAAGAGGCACGTTTCTCCGTGTAATGCTGCACCATATTCACTCAGCTTTTGAAGTGAAGAATGTCAGTTCATTCACAGAAAGAGGCACGTTTCTCCGTGTAATGCTGCACCATATTCACTCAGCTTTTGAAGTGAAGAATGTCAGTTCATTCACAGGAAAGAGGCACGTTTCTCCGTGTAATGCTGCACCATATTCACTCAGCTTTTGAAGTGAAGAATGTCAGTTCATTCACAGGAAAGAGGCACGTTTCTCCGTGTAATGCTGCACCATATTCACTCAGCTTTTGAAGTGAAGAATGTCAGTTCATTCACAGAAAGAGGCACGTTTCTCCGTGTAATGCTGCACCATATTCACTCAGCTTTTGAAGTGAAGAATGTCAGTTCATTCACAGAAAGAGGCACGTTTCTCCGTGTAATGCTGCACCATATTCACTCAGCTTTTGAAGTGAAGAATGTCAGTTCATTCACAGAAAGAGGCAAGTTTCTCCGTGTAATGCTGCACCATATTCACTCAGCTTTTGAAGTGAAGAATGTCAGTTCATTCACAGAAAGAGGCACGTTTCTCCGTGTAATGCTGCACCATATTCACTCAGCTTTTGAAGTGAAGAATGTCAGTTCGTTCACAGGAAAGAGGCACTTTTCTCTGTGTAATGCTGCACCATATTCACTCAGCTTTTGAAGTGAAGAATGTCAGTTCATTCACAGGAAAGAGGCACGTTTCTCCGTGTAATGCTGCACCATATTCACTCAGCTTTTGAAGTGAAGAATGTCAGTTCATTCACAGGAAAGAGGCACGTTTCTCCGTGTAATGCTGCACCATATTCACTCAGCTTTTGAAGTGAAGAATGTCAGTTCATTCACAGGAAAGAGGCACGTTTCTCCGTGTAATGCTGCACCATATTCACTCAGCTTTTGAAGTGAAGAATGTCAGTTCATTCACAGAAAGAGGCACGTTTCTCCGTGTAATGCTGCACCATATTCACTCAGCTTTTGAAGTGAAGAATGTCAGTTCATTCACAGGAAAGAGGCACGTTTCTCCGTGTAATGCTGCACCATATTCACTCAGCTTTTGAAGTGAAGAATGTCAGTTCATTCACAGGAAAGAGGCACGTTTCTCCGTGTAATGCTGCACCATATTCACTCAGCTTTTGAAGTGAAGAATGTCAGTTCATTCACAGAAAGAGGCACGTTTCTCCGTGTAATGCTGCACCATATTCACTCAGCTTTTGAAGTGAAGAATGTCAGTTCGTTCACAGGAAAGAGGCACTTTTCTCTGTGTAATGCTGCACCATATTCACTCAGCTTTTGAAGTGAAGAATGTCAGTTCATTCACAGGAAAGAGGCACGTTTCTCCGTGTAATGCTGCACCATATTCACTCAGCTTTTGAAGTGAAGAATGTCAGTTCATTCACAGGAAAGAGGCACGTTTCTCCGTGTAATGCTGCACCATATTCACTCAGCTTTTGAAGTGAAGAATGTCAGTTCATTCACAGGAAAGAGGCACGTTTCTCCGTGTAATGCTGCACCATATTCACTCAGCTTTTGAAGTGAAGAATGTCAGTTCATTCACAGGAAAGAGGCACGTTTCTCCGTGTAATGCTGCACCATATTCACTCAGCTTTTGAAGTGAAGAATGTCAGTTCATTCACAGAAAGAGGCACGTTTCTCCGTGTAATGCTGCACCATATTCACTCAGCTTTTGAAGTGAAGAATGTCAGTTCGTTCACAGGAAAGAGGCACTTTTCTCTGTGTAATGCTGCACCATATTCACTCAGCTTTTGAAGTGAAGAATGTCAGTTCATTCACAGGAAAGAGGCACGTTTCTCCGTGTAATGCTGCACCATATTCACTCAGCTTTTGAAGTGAAGAATGTCAGTTCATTCACAGGAAAGAGGCACGTTTCTCCGTGTAATGCTGCACCATATTCACTCAGCTTTTGAAGTGAAGAATGTCAGTTCATTCACAGGAAAGAGGCACGTTTCTCCGTGTAATGCTGCACCATATTCACTCAGCTTTTGAAGTGAAGAATGTCAGTTCATTCACAGAAAGAGGCACGTTTCTCCGTGTAATGCTGCACCATATTCACTCAGCTTTTGAAGTGAAGAATGTCAGTTCATTCACAGGAAAGAGGCACGTTTCTCCGTGTAATGCTGCACCATATTCACTCAGCTTTTGAAGTGAAGAATGTCAGTTCATTCACAGGAAAGAGGCACGTTTCTCCGTGTAATGCTGCACCATATTCACTCAGCTTTTGAAGTGAAGAATGTCAGTTCATTCACAGAAAGAGGCACGTTTCTCTGTGTAATGCTGCACCATATTCACTCAGCTTTTGAAGTGAAGAATGTCAGTTCATTCACAGGAAAGAGGCACGTTTCTCCGTGTAATGCTGCACCATATTCACTCAGCTTTTGAAGTGAAGAATGTCAGTTCATTCACAGAAAGAGGCACGTTTCTCTGTGTAATGCTGCACCATATTCACTCAGCTTTTGAAGTGAAGAATGTCAGTTCATTCACAGGAAAGAGGCACGTTTCTCCGTGTAATGCTGCACCATATTCACTCAGCTTTTGAAGTGAAGAATGTCAGTTCATTCACAGGAAAGAGGCACTTTTCTCTGTGTAATGCTGCACCATATTCACTCAGCTTTTGAAGTGAAGAATGTCAGTTCATTCACAGGAAAGAGGCACGTTTTCTCCGTGTAATGCTGCACCATATTCACTCAGCTTTTGAAGTGAAGAATGTCAGTTCATTCACAGGAAAGAGGCACTTTTCTCTGTGTAATGCTGCACCATATTCACTCAGCTTTTGAAGTGTTGCTTGCCCAGCAACATCATGTTCTTGCTGATTTTTCCTGTGGATAATGATGTCATCAGAGAGATTTGTCGTACCAGGAATGTCACTCAGTAGTTCAGCAATTGCATTCTGAAAGATTTCTGATGCTGCATCCACTCCAAACAACAGACTTTTGTGTCGACCCAGTCCAACATGTGTTGTAAATGTTGTGATGTATCTACTGTCTTTGTCCGGTTCAAGCTGATGATAGACATTTATCAAATCAAGTTTTGAAAAGACAATGGAGCCATTAAGATCAGTGACTAGATCATCTAAAGTAGGCACTGGATGTTGGTTTTTTTTTTCCGTTTAATCGCTCGATTTGCTTCAGACAGGACGCACGCACCTCTTGGGAGAGTTGACGCCACAGAAAAACCATATTCCATTTCATCGGCGGGGAATCTCTGGCATTATTCCTCTGTTTGTGGCCGCACACAACGAAGAAAAAAAAAACATTAGTCGTTCTGGGTCTTGGTCATCAATTGTTTGAATTGGT